>CM053786.1:886600914-886898414 GCA_028749045.1 Cupressus sempervirens
ATTATCATTGGAAATAATTTCCAGAACTTGAAATTCTTGAAGTTGTAGAGTTATGCAAGATGGTTGTTATCAAAAGCACAAAGCTTTTAGCCTATATGAGAGTCTTGAAGGGCACTAATGTTTCAACATGAGATTTTTTTTGCCAACTTCATTAACTGAGGAAATGGTTAGTGAAGCCTGCAAAACTTGTGAAGCATTGAATTCTTGAGGAACTATGTTGAATGCGAAGAAAATTCTAGTGACCACCATTTATGTATTTGTAGTGGATGCTACATATGACAAACGCATCCTTACTTTTGGTTACATAACCAAAGGTGTTGGGTATTTACTTGAAAAAGATGTTGTTGGATTTGACAACTTGGAAGAACCCAAGAGTGTGCAAAGAAAAATTAAGTAATAGACTATAATACTTGAGACTAGTTGAATGTACTACAAATCATATAGATCAACAATTATAGTGGCTAATGAACAACAAAAACTTGAAAAATTGGCCTTTTCAGCCATCAAGGAAAATACAAGTCCCTATTTTGTCTATTCTTTGTCTATGTTTGGGATAAATACTTTCGAAGTAGAAATTTGATTTTAAAAGGAAAGATTTTAGCTCTATGTAGTTTCTTATCTTTAATTATTGTGTGCTTGTTGTGCACCCATATGCACTTTCTTTTTCTTAGACAATAAGATTCAAACATACAAAAGGGCACAATGGTTAACTTCTAAAACTAATACTAGTCCTTTGTGTTGTTACACAAAACTTTTTTCATTCATGTTCATAATCCATGATATTTTGGTTCATCAATAAATTTCATTCAAAAAGTGCTTAGCTTAAGAAAAATTCAGATAATATGGCTTACTAAAAATTTTATCTAATAAATTCACATGTATGTAAGATAAGTATAACCTATATATCAAACATAATAATAAATGTATGCAAAAAACTAAAATCAATGAGTAAACTAGTCACTCCTCTCCTCTTAAGTAGGTATGGAAGGAGATAATAGATACTATTTGGAGGAGTCAACAATCCAAATATGTTTAAAATCATTTTTTTGGACCATCGATCAACCTCATCAAATAAGATATAATTGAGGAGGATATCTGTCAAAAACACTCCTTGAATATACCTACATTAAAGACCATATATTGGGCATCCAAGTGTTACAAGACTATGTTATAGATATTATCAATTCAGCTATATCAATAGGAGAGGAGCCTGTACAATAACCATATATGGTTGAATATATTTTGTGACTTGATACTAAGTATGTGGCCAGATTCATATAGACTCTCTTACATATAAGAGATGCTATCCAACACTTTCAAAGCGATGGTGGTGGTTTGACTATAGACTGCAAAATGTTGGCAAATTAGTGATCAAAGCATTAGTGGCAATCTCAACAATGTGGTGTGAACAAAAATATGTAGAAGTAATTGCATTAAATTCATCACCATTAAACAACATATAAATTGAAATTCTTCATATTGTCATTGGCTACCTATTGGTGTCACTTGACTATGGCTATTGAATTTTTGTTCGGAAGAGATTAAAGAACTCTTTGGAGAAATAGAGAGTTGTGTGCAGTTAAGAAATAGGCTAAGACCTCACTATCTTATATTATAATTTAGGAGATCATTTTGGAGTTAGTTGCTTGATGACGCTTGCTTTTTGTAGATTAATAAAACAAAGTAAAATAAATCATAAGTAACACAAAGGTAATAGACTAAATTTTATAGCAGTTCATCTTTACAAGCTACATCCACTTTGAATCTAGGACTCTATGTTTTATTGATTTCTCACAATGCAATACAACAATCATAAGAATGACAATGTCCATCAATATATAAATAGTCTTCAATTTATGAAATAAGGAAGACCAAGAGTTTTAACTGCCACAACTGGAGGACTGATCATGCCAGTAAGAATATTATATAATCACTATAATCATTATAAAAATGATTTGGATTCATACACTCTACAATCTCCCACACGAAGATGAATCACCAAAAGAGAAAGAAAGCTTATAGAGATATCCTATTCACATTAAAAAAGTAAGATTAAGCTATAAGATTAAGCCTCTCCTTATCTTGTTCAAGAACACTTCATATGAATCTTTCCCATTGCAAGTCAGAATCAAAGAATCTTTGTGAAGTTCATCAATGTCCTCCCTCTTACCTTGAGAATTACATTCTAGTCCCTTAATCTTCTTATAATCCTTTAAGACAATACATGAACAAGCAACTGCATTCCCAACTTTTATTTCTAAACTAATCTTACAAAGTCTAATGATTTATAGATTTATAGAATTTAAAAGTATTCTCTCATCCTTTATCTCTAATCATTATGCTTGCAAAAACTCCTCCAATCATACTTGGTAATTAGAAACTCATATTCTTTTATACATTTGAACTCTACTACAACCCTCAAAAAACCCCTTTCACCAATATTGTTCACTATAATGTTCTAGCCACCAAAGAAAACATCAACTGCAACGTCCTCTACCTTATTCTTTCTTGTACCAAGAAGGTTGGCTGCAATAATTCGGACATCAATATTTTTCATTTTCTCAAATTCTTTATTTACAATTTCGAGCTCAAAACCCATATTATGGTACTCCTTCAACCCTCAATTTTTTAGCTTCACTCCTATAGGATTGGGAAGAGGGCCAATAATGGTCTCTATTGCATATTGAAACATTAAGGGGGCAAAGCATTATATTATAAAGAATCCAAACTAGATTTCTCCAAAAATTGAAACAATATGTATGTTGAATGTCTAACAATTTGTAACACCTTTGTCTTGGAGAAAAGAACCTTAGATTTTTAAATATAAAGTAGATATTTTACAACAAATCTTTACCAAATGTAATAAGACTTAAAGAAAATTTTAGAACATTTCTTTTTGTTTTTGAGATGTATGTATAGGTAACTAATAAAGAAATATCAAAAACTAATACAACAACTAATCAACATTAGGGTCTACTTCAACAAATTTTATTGTTTGCACTATTAATGACAAATTGCATGAAATTAAATTTATCTATAAATGGAACCTGAATATAATCCTTCTTCCATCTATATAACATCAAATAACATCAAGATCTATTCTTGATAGTAAAGATATTAATTTGAATGTAGATACAAGGGGTAAAATTATCTAATATAAATTTCACTATCTTAGTCAATCCCTTTTTGGCATATTTTGTTGGAATTCTTTTAGAATAATTGACAGGGGGGTGAATCAGTTATTCAAGGTCTAGATGTACAAAATAAAACTCTTGACAATTTAGTGAACCCATATAATTCTTAACCATGCATGCATTTATTGTGTGTTAACCAAAATTGATATGTTACTGTAACATTAACATGCAGAAATGTAAAGCATAAAGCATAACACATCCATCATCACATTTGACACAATGATTTAACATGGAAACCCAATTTGGGAAAAGCCACTAGTAACATGCTACTCCTTTTTCACACTTCTAAAGTAATGCCCTATTAAAGGCCAACCCTATTAAAGGTTACAAAGCACACTGTTAAATGTGACCAGGTTAAGGGATTTCAATAACCCTATTAAAAGTTAGCCTTGTTAGAGGACTTTAGGTTATTCACTTGGAATGCCACCCTGTTAAAGGATTTTCTAATGACTATTAAGTCAACCTTTCTCCAAAGGATTTACCCTAATCTGATACAATTGTTAGAAATTAATAGTAGAGCTTTGATTTTATACAACTTACAACATTACTTGCAAATTACAGATCACTATTCAATCCTCAACTTTTCTTGGCTTCCAAACTTTGCAGTTCTAACAGCTTGTTCACCCTTCAAGCATTCATCTTCATTAGGCCTTCTTGCTTAATTCACCATTGCAGACTTCTTCTCTTAGGTCACTTGAGGAAGAAAACCCTCTTCCTTCTCCTTGTCAGATTTTCACATTCAAAACTCTCTAACCTCCATCCAACATTGCTTCATGACCAAACATCCCTACATAAAGGAAATTAGAACTCTTTTTCCTACTCATTATTATCTCAAAAATTAGGGTTTTTGATGGATTAGGTAGGATACAATGTATTTTACCCCATACCTTGTCCTTTCTAGAAACTTCTCCTAGAACCCATTTGAATTCACCTCCAAAATAGTTTACATAAGATTCTATGCCTCCAACTCATCAATCTTATCTTCCCCTTGATTTACAAGTTCGAAGAAAAAAAACTTGACGGCTTTTATTTGGTGAGTCTTCAATCTTTTCATAATGCAACAGCTCAGCATTATCAATTCACTGATGATTGGTACATACTATGTTACTCAGCATTTATTGTAAAATCACTTGACATCAACTAAAAATCACTCAGCTTTAACTATCTTGCTTGGCACCTACTAACTTTCTCAACATCCACTAGTTTACTTGACATCCACTAGAAATTACTTTCACTTAGCTCCAACTGAATTTTTGCTCAACTTGCACTAACTTTACTGAACACCTTCTATCAACTTGGTCAAGCTTAGAAAATGAACTTTGTCCAACCTTATTCTTCTAAACTTTCTAAGTGTAGCCAATCACTTTGTAACCTCAGGTAGATTATCAATACATTATGTTAGCACTATCTTAACTAATTCTTGCACTTCAATACATAATAATAACTCAACCTTTCCTCTAGGTACTTTTGTTACATCTTGTTGATCTAATCCTCTTCATCAATCAACTAAGTGATAGTGCTTGAAACATATAAGCACTTGCCTTACCAACATGTAGTAGGTTTGACATCAGTGACAAAATAATGATTAAAAACACATAGTCTTCTCTCAACATTCTTCTACTCAAATGATCTTTTAAATCATATATCAACAATCTCCCTCTTTGGCATTGATGGCAAACCAAACTGATCAACCAGTCAAACATGATAAACTAACTAGGTTAAAATAGTAAGGCAATACCAAAAAGAAACTTGTGAATAAAACTTCTCCCTCTATTAGCAACTCCCTCCTAGGTTACAAAATATAACATTCTCTTCTATCATGGATTAGCAGAATATCTGAATATCTCCCTATTTTATTTTTTACTTTCTCCCTCTTTCTTTCTTTTAGTCTTCTATGATGTACTCTCACTTCATTGCTCTTCTTGTGCATTGTACTTTCTATGTGCTTTTTCCCTTGATTTTTTGCTTTGATCATATCCCTCTTGATCAGTATGCACTTGATCAATTTACTTTACTTTCTCCCTCTTTGACAACAATGCCAAAGACATGTACTCAACACTTGACATCTTGATATATGTAGACATAGGATTTTGTAGGCTCTTCAATTTTCTCCCTCTGTCACATTGCTTGTGACTAATTTGAAATTCTAGCTTTGTGATTACTTTAGGCAACTTCCTAAAGTAAGATCCACTGCATCAATTTGTATGAAATGAATGTAAGCTTGTTTGATGCACGGTACTCCCTCTATCTTTTACATAGCCTTTAATAGGGGTATCACCCCTAGCTTACCTCTTAGATACTAATAAGAATCCTTAGGTAATGCTTTGGTGAAAATATCAGCAATTTGATCCTTTGTATTAATGTATTCCATCTTCGCCTCTTTGTCTTTGTATGCATCACAAGATTCTTTGATATACTGATAGCACTTGTATTATCACAATAAAGTGTCATAGGTTCAATGATCTCTTCCTTCATTCCCTTTAGTAGCTATTTGATCCATACAATGTTTGTACAATTAATAGCAACAACAACATACTCTACTTCAACAATAGATTGGGAAGTACAACTCTTCTTCTTCCTTGTCCATGTAACAAGTCTTCTACCTAAGAAGAATGCTCCTCCACTAGTGCTCTTTCTATCATCAAAAATATCTAGCCCAATCAACACCAATGTAGGCTTTTAGTTCAAACTTTTCATTCTTCTTATAGTATAAACCATACTCTTCTATTCCTTTCAAGTATCCCATTATACTTTTCACAACCATCAAGTGATTCTCTCTAGGATTAGCATAGAATCTAGAAACTATCCCCATAGCTAATGCAATATTAGGTCTACTGTGTACTACATATTACAATTTTCCAATCATGGATCTATATAACATTTAATTGACCTTAGCTGAATCATCATTTTTTGATAGCTTGAGTGTTGGTACCATAGGTGTACTTACTAGTTTTGAATCCTGAAGTCCAAATATCTTCAATATCTCCTTTACATATTTTGACTAAGTGATATATACACCATATTTCATTTGATAAACTTGTAATCCCACAAAGAATTTGATCTCACCAAACATTGATATTTCAAACTCCTACTTCATCTAATTTGCACAATCTTTACATAAAGCATTTTTTCCTCCAAATTTATGTCATCAATAAATATTTTAGATAATAGTATACCTTTTTCTTTATCTATCTTCATATGCAAATTGTTTTTATCATCTATCCTTTCAAATCCAATCTTAACAAGATAAGTATGAAGTCTCTCATACCATGATCTTGGTGCTTCTTTCAATCCATACAGGGCTTTGTGCAATCTCCATACCATGTTCTTATTGTTCTTATCAACAAATACTTTTGGCCATTCTACATAGACCTCTTCTTCTAATATGCCATTTAGAAATGAAGACTTAACATCCATCTAATAAACTTTGAAACCTTTATAAGTAGTATAAGCAAGAAGAATTCTTACTCCTTCCATTTTTGTAACAAGGGAAAATGTTTCACCATAGTCAATTCCTTCTTCTTGTGCATACCCTTTGCAAACTAGTCTTGCTTTATTTCATGTTACTTCACCTTTATCATCTAGCTTGTTTCTAAATACCCATTTTTTTCCAATTACATTCTTTCCTTATGGTCTAGGAACTAGGCTCCAAGTCTTGTTCTTTTCTATTTGTTGAATTTCTTCTTCCATAGTCTTGTGCCAATCATCATCTTCCAATGCATCTCTCACTTTGTTAGGTTCCTTCATGCTTAAAAAACATGATTCACTTCTCAACCTATTTCTTTTCATTGGCCTTGCATTTTTGTCTCCAATGATTTGATTTGTAGGATGGCATCTTTTGACATATTTGGATAGTCTAGGCTCAGTTTTTATGGCTGAATTTTGTCTCTCAACTTCATTATCACTATCTGCATATCTATCAAGTATTTTAGCATCTCTTTCATGTGTGCCAATCTTAGAGTTAGATTGTGCATTCTCCTCATTCTGTAACTCGGCATCTAAATGTAACTAGACATTCACAACATGTGACTCGATAGTTGTTGAAACTTGTTGTTGGCTTGTTGGATGATTTGTAGCATCTTCTTCAATGGGCATTCCTTCATAGTAGTATACAAATGTCTTGTAATCTTTTGGTTCTTTTGTAGGTTCAGCTTCATGTGCTTCTATAAACTCATCAAAATTCACATTTGCACTTTTCACAATTTTATTAGTGTTAGTAATTAAACACTTGTAAGCTTTACTTCTTGTGGAGTAACCACGGAATATACCTTCTTTGCTCTTTGCATCAAACTGTCCATTCCTAACATCTTTAAGAATATAGCATTTGCTTCTAAATACCTTAAAATATTTCACATTAGGTGGATGACCATACCATAGTTCAAAAGGTGTCAAGAGTGAGTACCTTTCTTTACTTGCACTCAGTTCAAGGTGTATAATGTAGTGCTTACAACTTCTCTCTAGTATTTTAGAGCAATATTTTTCTCCATCATAAGTGTTTTGGCACAGTTTATTATAGATCTATTTCTTCTTTCAAAAATTCCATTTTGTGGAGGGGTTCTAGGTGTTGATGTTTGTCTCTTGATTCCTCTGTCATTGTAGAACATCTCAAACTCATGTGAAGTGAACTCACCTGTTATCTAATCTCAAGCATTTCAAGCTCTTACTTTTTTCTTTCTCAACTCTTTCCAAGTACCATTTAAACATTTGAAAAGCATCTAATTTTTTTTTAGAAACATGACTATCATCATTCTAGAGTAATCATCAACAAGTAGCATTATATATGTGTCTCCTTTGTAGTTTTGCACTTCAATGGGTCCACACAAGTCAATATGAACAATTTCAAGTATTTCCTTAGAGGTATAAGCTTTACTTTTAAAGCTTGACTTTGTCATTTTTCCTAGTTGATATTGTTTGTACATTATATTTTCTAGTTTCTTCAACTTAGGCAAACCTCTAACTCTTTTCATGTTACTTATACTAATCAGATTATCAAAATTAACATGACATAGTCTCTTGTGCCAAAGCCATACATCATTGAATTTTGCAATAAGATAAGTATTATCTTCTATATCCAAATAGAATAGATTAATCCTAGTTTGATAACCTTTTTCCTTTCAAGTTTCTATTTGTATCATATATCTTGGCTGATTTATTTTCAAACTCAACTTTGCATCCCAAATTGTTCAATTGGGACAAACTTAACAAGTTATAATTCAATCCTTCAACATAATAAGCATTGTCACATGAAATCTTGTCTATACACTTGATAGACCCTTTTCCTTTTATTAAACATGGTGCATCATTATTAAATTTTTACACTATTTCCATCATAATAGGTTAAGGTAATGAACCTTTTGTCTCTAGTCATGTGTGTTGGCATGGTTTTCTACCATTCCTATTGTGTGCATTCAATGGTAAAAACCCTAAATTTGTGCCTTGAAAATTTTGAAATTAGGTAAAACTGTAGGTAAAATTTTTTTAAAAACTAATGCCTTATATTGTTTTACCCTAGCTTTTAAAAAAAAATTGAGAGTCCTTTTTCAAATTTGTTTTAGGCAATTAATTTTTACCCTAAGGTCTAGCTTATGCAAGAATGATTTCATTAAAATTTGATAAAACTTTATTAACCTTGCTTTGTTCGTAGTTTGCTTGAAATATTTTATTGAAAAATATCATTTGCAATACCTTTTGATTCAGCTGTCGATCTTAGTAAGATCAACGGATGGCACATCCCTGCAATAATAAAATGCAAGGTCTTTAAGTAGGCATGCACCTTGATGACACGTAGCCCTTGCTGACATCAAAAATTTAGTGCACCGCAAGTTTTGATGCACCATTGATTTTTTCTTAATCAATGGATAGCGCTTACCTACATTAAGAACTTGCAAGAATCTTAAGCAATGTGAGCATGCACCATTGCGACACATGGCATCATGGGCTCGCCTTTTTAGAACATAACAATGATGTGTCTTTTGTGGAAGTTGTCAAGTGAGTTGGAATAAAAGGAAGTATCTCATTGATCATTTTAGATGACTCAATGTTATAAGTGCATGATTTCACAATTGTTGATCTGTGTAAGATCCATGGTCAGTGCTTACCCACTTTATGAAATTGTTTGACCTTTAAACAATGTAGGCAAGCACTCTTGCACCACATGGCCAAGTGGGACCAAGTTCTAAGGAGATTGCAAAGTCATGCTTTGCTATAAGTTTGTTAAGATTCAAGCACATTCATTGGCTGAATATGACATGTGTACCTAGCTGGAAGTGATGATATCATGGGCTCGAAAAATCTAACAATTAATATGGTAGTCAGATTTCTCAGAGCATAAGTTTATTTAGACATTATTTTTATTGGTCAAATTGGGTGATGGGACCATAAAGGAAAAATATTTAGACCCACCATCAATCTTGGTTAGATCAATGAAGGGTGCTTGTTTGCATAAGGAAAATGCTCACTGGTTAAATAAAGTGAGGAAGTGCCAGCCTGACGCATGGCAAAGGTGAGGTCAAGGAATCACTTTCTTAGAAGATAAAATGGGACCCGCTTGTGTGGAAGTTTGTCAAAAGGCACTAATTCACATGGATACTTCCCATTGGTCAATATAGATGACTAGGCATTATAAGACTACAAATTTGTATGATTGTTGATCTTGTCTTGATCAACAGATAGCACTTTCCTACTTGGTGAAGTTGCATGATAGATAAACAATGCAAGAAAGTGCCATGATGACATGTGTCTGATGTGATTTCATCATCTTCATCACAAGTTGTTAATAGGATATCAATCATGCCACCATTGATCTTTCACAGATTGAGGACTAGCACTTGCCCACAATTTCAAGTTGCAAGGGTTTTAAGTAATGCAGGCATGCACCAATGTGACACGTGGCATAGTGGGGCCAACTGTTACCAAAGTTGGTTAATGTTTACTAGGGTGGAAGATTTATTGTGCTAGTTGTGTCACACCTTGTACTTGTTGCCATAAAAAAAATTTATTTCTTTTGACCATTAATCTAGAGGAAGATCGACGACTAGCACATCCATGCATTTTCAAAATGCAAGAAACTTAAGCCAAGTGAGGAAGCACCTGATCAACAGATGGCCATAATTTTTAAAGTCATAAAGCTTTTTATTTTTGAATTAAGGCCATCTAATCTAATGAAATTGATGGATAGCATTTAAATCTGATTACAATTTAGAATTAACGGCTATTGGAAGTTAATATGGTTTAGAGTTCATTCATGTGATTTCAATACCCAGATATATTTCATGATCTCACTATTATTGAACCACAAAATTGCAAGAGGTTATCTGAGCACAGAGAACTCCTGGAACTAGGGCATAGAATTTTTTAGAGAAATTTAGTCAAATTACAACAAAGATTCTATAGAAAAGAAGCATAATTTCGTAGGTAAGTACTCTGCAACTTCTCAAATTCAAGAATCTGGTGTTACGTAATTCTTAGGGTTTTTCAAGATGCCTCCACAAAAAGAATTCATGGGACATATTGATTACCTTAAGAGATCTCTGCATGAAAATTTTCTTCAACAATTCCCTTTGTCTATAAATGAAATAACTAAGGGGAGAGAGCTCATACCAAAGAACCCTAGGGTAGCTATAGCAGAGGGTTTTTATGATAAGGCTAATTGGGTAAGAGACACCCAGGTTTCTATGCGAGGTTTAGAATTGTTTAAAAAGTGTTTCTTAGAAAGAAAACTAGATACCCCTATGAGTAATGTCTAGGAATTTGACATTGGGAAATTAATAGTCCCCACAGTTTTCTTTGATAGTGATCTAATGACTTATTTGTCTAAGAAGTATGATCCTATTACAGGGTGGGTGAAGAACCATGCTAGAGTAAATCTTTTTAGGGTTTCTCCTGAACTGATTAGTGAGGTTTTCAACCTCAACCCTAACCACGTTGTGCATGAAATCATTGATATGGATGGCCTTCAAGCAAGGTACGATGCATAAAGGATATACTTAAGGATAGGGCCATTGCAAGAGCATGTTGCCAAGATTGGTACATTATCTGTGATTACTGCCAACACCCCAGAGCCATTAATGAGGAGACATTTCAATCTTAGGGCTCAAGCATTATATTTTTCTCTCTACAAGATTTTTGGGATGGATGAAGCAGAACAAATCCCAGGCTCAATTGTTCTTATCATGGCTTAGACTCTACAATTTTGGGATGAGTACTATTCTTGCATGAGAAATTCACAATGGTTTAGTGGGGATATCACAAGGAAAAGTAAACAAACCCTTTTGTTGGTACTCATTGCTCATGCATGTATGTCTATTTAAGAGAGCTACTTATTTCTCTAAGGGTATGGAACTAGAAATAAAAAAGGATGGTGAAAGAAATCAAATCCAATTATGGAGTGTTGACATGACTTCAGAGGCCAAAGATGCCAGTTTTGTGAGATTTGATAGATATTTTGCATCCAAGTTGAGATTTCTTTTAAGAGAAGATAGCCCTAGGATTCCACAATCACTGCTAGAGTTGGTTAGACCCAAGGGCCATGCAAAAGGGCTTTTGGTTAGTCATAACTAGGGGGATATAATCCAATACAATGTCTCTACAGTGATCAGAGTTTGTGGTTTCTTGGAGAAGCCTCATGTGCTACCTTTCTATGTACCTTTGAAGATAGGGATAGAAGAATTATTATGCCAAATTGGGACTATTGATAAAAGATATTTGCCCAAGAAAGGTACTTTCTTCCTAGTTTTTATTGTAGCACATGATTTCTTTTTTGTGAGAAAGGGATGGAAACACCTTAGTTTATTTCTAGATAGGTATAACATGGCAGAGTCCCATGTAAGATTTATTGATCCAGAAGGATTTTATGATCTTTTAAGAGAAAGGAAAAAAGCTACCCACATGACACAACAAGTTTATTTTCTTGAGGATGTAATAAGGAATATTTTATCTTTACAAGAGCCGAAATTCAGGAAAGAAAAATGGATAATGTTTAGCAAAGTGTTGGAATTCATCAATGCTTTTGACTCTTCCTATGATCCCTTGAAGGATAAAAAGTACTAGGGAGCCAAAATGCAAGTCTTGATGAATTTTTTTGCTATAATCATGCAAATATAGCATGAAAAAAAAGCTACATATGTTAAAACCTATCCAGATAGGGCTATAGAAGTACAAAGAAGGATAAATAGAAAAAACATACTAGCTCTTAGTCAATAAACTTTGCAAAAGAGGGTAGGATATGTGATGGTACAACATGTACAACAAGCTCCTCCCTAGGAAAGACCAAGGCTAGATAGCCCATCTGTAGCTAGTGCCCCAAAGAGACAAAAGTTGGAGCACAAATCTTCCTCCCATATAGAACAATACTCCCTAAGCCAAACCCCAATTCAAATAGATGATGAAGCATCTTTAAGGGATTAGCTGAGACAGATTGGTGGAGAAGGAGATGTTATTGTTACTACCACATATTTGGAGAGTGGAGTACCTCAAGAGCCTCCTATACCCTCCTTGGACCTTATAATTGCTAACTATCAAGGTAAGGAGATAGACCAAATTGTTGCTCAAGCTTTTGAGAAATTTATTAATGATGAAAATTTTGTTAAATCTAGAGCTTTTGCAAAAATTTTGTGGAGATTGAATATAGGAAATTTTGAAAAAACGTGTGAGAAAATAAAAGCAGAGCAACCTGACAAACCAGAATTTATTATCAAGGAGGAGGTAAAATCTAAGTTTTAAAGTGATTTTTCCCAATTTACACCTGAGGCTAGGAGGTAATTAGTTAAGCAATCAAGGGTCCTCATTTTGCTAGAATGGGACATAGTTAATGCAATGATTTTTGATTTAATAAGAAAAGAAAAGGATGTACAATATAAAACTGAGGAAGAGGTACTATAGGCCCACAATGGAGTCAAATTTAGTAATGACCACTAGGCCCTAGTAATCTAGTCAATTGAAAAGAGAGACAAAACTAGAATGCAGGAAATCTCCACTGTAGAGCATACTGGTGCACTAACAGTAGTCAAGGCTGGTGAGGTTGGTAACAAATAGATTTTTGTAATGGCTTCAAAAATGATGAAATTTGGCACTGTGGTGTCTAGATAGGAAGATGATAGGTTTGTGCAACTGAATGCTAGGCTTGAGGAAGTTTTGAAAGCATATGAAGGTAGGGGTAAATAGATACAATCATTAGAGAACCAAGTATCTCAAATGGAGAAGCAACTTGGAAAAAGAAAGGTGGGACAATCTAGCAGACCCAAGATGTCATACCCCCTAGGCCACCTATTGAACCATTCAAGTCAACCCCTATTATTGAGATACCAAACACCCCTAAGAGGACACAATTCTACATAGCAGAAGAGTTCGAAGAAGAAAAGAATAAATTGTATGCATTGCATGTAGAGTTAAACAATTAGTATGAAGAAAAGATAAGGTAGGGTGTACTATATTTGATAGATAGAATTGAGTGGCTAGAATTTTTTGGTCATTTGGAAAGGATTGTAGAAATAAGAGATGAATTAAAAAGAGATGAAGTTAAATTCAGACCTCTTGTACAAAAATGGACAGAAAGAAATAATGATATCATTGCTATGTGTATGTCTATCATCCAATTGCCTTGTCATCAAATAGAGAAGATTTTTTATTTTCTGACTAAATTATAAGGTTTTGATGATAAATGAGATTCTTTTCAGAAAAGAGTGACAATTTTTTTTTCCAAGTACATAGTTGAAAAGTATGATTTATTTCCTAGTGCTTTAAAAACTATTGATAGAGTAAAGGAAAAAGAGGAGTGGAGAAAAGAGTTGGATGAGATATTTTGTCAAAGGATGAATAATTTCATAAATGAAATTGGGCACTTATTATGGGCAATGACTAATGAGGAGTTAGTTAAAGTGCAGTTGTTTTATAGTGCCATTAGAAAAGACTTCATTGATATAGAGGCAGTTGGAAATTCTTTAATAATTGTACAAAGAGAGGTCCTAAATTTTGATTGGCCTAATGACACTGCCTATAATGAATGGAAGTAAAAATTCATGTCTATAGAGAAGATGGCAAAAGGTAATGGGATAGAAGATAATGTTGAAGTAACTATTACTTGTACAGTTGATGATGAAGATGAGGAGAATCCCCAGGTTAAAGTGAGTTTGCAGGTAATCGAAGATGACACATCACTTTCAAGCCTAACAGCCACTTACTCCAAGGAATCAGAATGATAAAAGAATCAAATCATAGTGTTTTTGTCATTCCAAGAGATGTAACAGAAAAGGGGCTTACCAAAAGAATGTTTGATGTATAATTTTTTCAATTACACACATTTTTGTCTTTTTGTGATAATTTCTTGTAAATATCTTTTGTTTAGGATAGCTATTAGTTCTCTATGCCTAAAGCTTGTTGCATCTCACATTATATAAGTGAGACTCTAGGGCTAGAGAAGGGTCTGATTTCTAATGCATTTTTAGTTTTATATTTAGGATGCTTTTTGGTCCAGTCTTTGAGAAAACTTTATGATGTATCTTTTCTACAAATTTTTTGAGAATACATTAATGTGGAGTGATCTTTGTGTTTCTTTTTAACTCATTCTGAATTTACTACAATTGTATACAATTTTCAAGGAGAATTAATATGGATTTTGAGTTGTCCCCATATCAATTCTTATTGAATTTTGTCTCCTTCACTGTTACCTAGTTATTGTGAGATTTTATGAGTAAAGCTTGTTCAATTGAATGCAACTCATTTGGGTTATATGTCAATTCATTATTTCTATTAATTTAATGAATTAAGTGAAGGCTTTGATGAATTTGATGGGATTGCTATGGTAATAGAGAGGATGTCTGTAAGTATGAATTCCAATAAGAATTGTTAACAATATTTGTTGTAATACAACAAATTAGATCTATATATTTGAGTAGACTCTGAATCCCAATGGAATAGGCACTGATCAAATCAATTCAATCTGCAAATAGGTATACCATGAAGAAGCATCAAATCTAAAATAACAATCAACTTTATTTTACTTTATTGAATATTTTTAAAGGTGGTTAGCACTTGTTTGCATGGAATGTTTTAGCCTTAGTTAGCCACTATTACTGGGAATACTTGCAAATCTATAGAAGAGTTGTGACCAAATCTGCTATATGGGATGGGTTTTATCTAAAATGTCAAAATCATATATATGTCTAAGGGTATAAGATGAGAATTAGAGTGAAATTAAAATAATTCTCATACAGTAGCATCCAACATGAATCATCCCTTGAGTATACCCACCCTAGTTTTGCAAAGCCTAAAGAGTAGAAAACCATCCTTGGTTTTTTTGAAGTTGGGTCCAAATGGTTTGCACATGCAATTGTTAATAGGAATTGGCTAATCCTTATGTTGTGTGAGTAATATAAATTTAGTATTGAGCATTTTGTTGTTCAGTAATTTTTTAAAACACCAACAATGTGATGTGAACATCCACTATCAATGATCCATTTGCCATTCTTGTTCACACAAGTCATAAGTGCAGTAGCCTCATCCTCATCTGATTCATCCTTCATTGAAACATATACCACTTCATCATTATTTTCATTAGAGCTATTTTCATTAGCAATTTGCATGACTTCTTGCCTTTATCTCTATAGTCTCTTCCATCATCTTCTCTTCTACTTTTGTGTGTGTTCCCTTCTCTAAAGTTCTTCTTCTATGTACATCTTGCTACAATATGGCCAACTTCATTGCAATCAAAACAAATGATGGGAAGCTTACCCTTGAATTTACCTTTTTCTCTATGAAATCTTCTTGCTAGCAGTGCTTCTAATTGTTCAATGTCTTCCTCATTTGTATTGTTGTCACTAGTTGCATACTTTATCTTTCTGTTCTTCTTCTTTGACTTTACCTCCTCAAAATTCTTCAGTAACAATTTTACTTTGAAAGTTGATTCAATACTCTCTGGTCTGTGGTTGTCAAAATTAGATAACTCAAAAGCAATGAGTATTCCTACCAAATCTTCAAGGGTTAGATCATTTCTTGGTATACACCTTAGCTCTTGGATTGTAGACACTCTAATGGCATACACAGGAAACAATGTTCTCAAGACTTTACTTAGCATAGTATCATCATCTATTTTACTAGTTGCACCTTTTATTACGCTAACAACTTCTTTTATTCTAGAAACATATTGAGAAAGGTTTTCACCTTCTTCCATTCTCATGTCATCAAACTTACCTCTGAGGCTCTCTGACTTGGCTCTTTGAACATTTTTGTCTCCACCATAGATGGTGTTCAGGGCATCCCACATCTACTTTGCACATTTAAGGTCTTTGATATCATCAAACTAGCATAGCTTAGGGTAGAGGAAATCTCCAACATAGCCTGATTGTGCTCTTTCCTTTTTTTCAAATCTTGAGCACTAAGGGCTCTTGCTAGATCAACATGTTCTGCTATAATGCAAGTTTTTGCATAATCTCCAAGTCCTCCATGGTGTAGCTTCATCAAACTTTTCCATGCAAGAAATTTATCTCTATTTAACTTGGGTACCTCTCTTTTTGACATCTTGATCTTTATGCTTTTAGCACCTTAAAACTAATCCTCTTAAGCAACTTGACTCTAATACCAATTGTTGGAATTCTTTTAGAATAATTGGGGGGAAGGGTGAATTAGTTATTCAAGGTCTAGATGTACATAAAACTTTTCACAATTTAGTTAACCCATATAACATTCTTAACCATGCATGCATTCATTATGTGTTAACCAAAACTGATATGTTACTATAACATTAACATGCAGAAATGTAAAGCATAAAATATAACACATCCTCCAGCACATTTGACAAAATGATTTAACGTGAAAACCCAATTTGGGAAAAACCACCAGTAACATGCTACTCCTTTTTCACTCTTCTAAAGTGATGCCCTATTAAAGGTTACAACACACACTATTAAATGTGACCCAGTTAAGGGATTTCAATCACCCTATTAAAAGTGAGCCTTGTCAGAGGACTTTAGGCCATTCACTTGGAATTCCACCCTGTTAAAGGATTTTCCAATGATTGTTAAATTAACCTTTCTCCAAAGGATTTACCCTAATTTGATACAATTGTTAGAAAGTAACATTAGAGCCTTGATCTAATACAACTTACAACCTTACTTGTAGATTACATATCATTATTCAGTCCTCAACTTTTCTTGGCTTCCAAACTTTGTAGTTCTAATAGCTTGTTCACCCTTCAAGCATTCATCCTCATTAGGTCTTGTTGCTTATTTTTCCATTGCAAATTTCTTCTCTTGGGTCACTTGACGAAGCAAACCCACTTCCTTCTCCTTGTCATATTTTCACATTCAAAACTCTCTAACCTCCATCCAACATTGCTTCATGACCAGACATCCCTACATAAAAGAAATTAGAACTCTTTTTCCCACTCATTATCCATCTAAAAAATTAGGGTTTTTAATGGATTAGGTAGGATACAATGTATCTACTCCATATCTTGTCCTTTCTAGAAACTTCTTCTAGAATACATTTGAATTTTCCTCCAAAATAGTTTACATAAGATTTTGTGCCTCTAGCTCATCAATCTTATCTTCCTCCTAATTTAAAAGTTCCAAGAAAAAAAACTTGTTGGCTTTTATTTGGTGAATCTTTGATCTTTTTCATAATGCAGTAGCTTAGCATTATCAATTTATTGATGCTTGGCACATACTATGTTACTTGGCATTTATTGTAAAATCACTTGGCATCAACTAGATTTTATTGGTGCTTAGCATCAACTAAAAATCACTCAACTTCAACTATCTTGCTTGGCACCTACTAGCTAGGCATCCACTAGTTTACTCGACATTCACTGGAAATTGCTTTCACTCGGCTCCAACTGAATTTTTTCTCGGCTTGCACTAACTTTGCTCGACACCTTCTATCAACTTGGTCACACTTAGCAAATGAACTTTGTCCAACCTTATTCTTCTAAGCTTTCTAAGTGTATCCAATCACTTTGTAACCTCATGCAGATTATCAATACATTATGTTATCACTGTCTTAACTGATTCTTGCACTTCCATACATAATTATAACTCAACCTTTCCTCTAGGTACTTTTGTTACATATTTTTGATCAAATCCTCTTCATCAATCAACTAATTGATAGTGCTTGAAACTTATAAGAACTTGTCTTACTAGCATGTAGCAGTTTTGACATTAGTGACAAAACAATGATTGAAAACCCACAGTCTTCTCTCAACATTCTTCTACTCAAATGACCTTTTCAATCATATATCAACATATTTCAATATCAACAAGTACTAATAGGGGAATTTTTGATATATTCAAACCTAATGATAATGTGTTAGTGTTGTCTACAAGATTGTGATCACTTGATATAAAAACCTAGGGGGAAGTTGAGAATAATATGGTGTGGTGTGATGTAGACAAAAAACTATGATCAAGATTATAAAATTAACATGAAATGATACAATTTTCATCAAAATTTAATCAAGAGAATATCATAAATTAGGTGAAGAGAATCACCTTATAATGTGAAAAATGGAAAAAAAAAAAAAAAGAAAAAAAAAAGAGAAGAACACCAAGAATCTAATCTAACTTAAATGGCACAAATAAATACCCAATATTTAGATATTTAGATTTTAGTATTTTTTACCCCACTCTTTCATGGTTTTGCCTTAAATAAGAGGAAAGAAGTTATAGTGAATTATTCAAATTAGAAGTGATATAAGTGAATGGTTTGAGAAAGGTGTTAAAGATAGGGTGATGCTAAATTTTTGTAAAGATAATTAGAATATATAGTAGTGATCAAGGTGGTAATATTAGATCAAATTTAGTTTGTAACTTTTTTTTAAATGAAAGTGGTGGGTAGTCAATATGGGTGCTCTTGAGGGTTCAATAGTCCAACCTTACAAATTTATTGCATGACGTATTTAGATAAGGTTGAGTCTATTTGTATCAACCTTGACTAAGCAAAGTGTAGGTTTTGGTTATGAAAACACTCTAGGATTTATATGTCTATTTGAAAAAATAATGAAATAAGAAGATAAATAAGATAATGTATGGTTTAAAAATGTTATCAATGAAAATCTCCCAATTTACACCTGATACATTTGGAAGGAATGGGGGGTATCCTAATATGTAACCCCCTTTTACATGAAAATTAGATTAGCACAACCCAAGTAGATGTAGGGATGCTAATGCAAGACCTACACATAATAGAAAGAGTTGATTCTAGGATCCCTTTTTGTTATTTTCCTTTTAATGTATATAAATGTATAAAAAGAATATGTAGATCTGTGCACAAGTGTATATGCAAGAAAATTTAGGTAAAGTAAACACCCATGAAATGATAGAGAATAGTATATTAGATCTAGTGTATCGAAGTAAGTGCCATGAAAGAAGGGAAAAAATGATGTATTCATATTGATGGATAGTAAAGAAAGAAACTTTAGATCTATAGAAACATTTTTAGAATGTACTAAAATTGGAAACAAACTAGGATCTAGAGAAACCTTAGAGTTGTACAATTCTATTGTAAAAATATGGGTGTTGTAGTGATAGGTCAAACATAGTTTTACACATAAGTTAGTATAGTTCAAATGTCATTTGACCAATACTGATATAGGTTGAATGTAGTTTGACCTTTACCCAAGAGGGATAAATCTAAAGGTCTTAGGACTATGACTATGAATGCATTTCTAGATCATCAATTTTGAATATGAAACTTTATTAATTAATACATATACATAAGAGAAGGAGAAATTTTGGGGGAAAGGGATTTGCCTTGGCCAAGCTAGTGTATATGAATTAACCTTGAAATAAGATAAATAAAGCATGCATAACCCTTTTGGATGTTAACTTTCTTTTCAAACCCTTGTGGATGGATTAAGGTTCATTATATCTACAAAGATGTATACTTTCTTGAATGCATGTTTAATGTTAGGATGTAGAATGTAGGATGTCTTCACTTATGTAGTTGATCAATACTTTCCCAATTCATAGATTATAGATGTATGATATTTTATTGATATGATTGGATGGACAGGAAGAATGAATATTGGATGTAGATCTCCTCTCTTGATGGAAACTCCTTTGCCTTCTATAAAAAATAAGCTATATCTATAGAAAGAAATGATTGATAGATAGATGCATGGAACACCTTCAATGAATTCTTACTTTCTTCATTGAGCTCCTTGAATTCACCATAACTTTCTTGAGCTTGTAGTTGTGAGTGTGAAAATTATATGAAGAGGCATCCTTTTATAGTTATTTTGGGACAAATTTTTGTGAAGACCAAATTCATTGAATTAGAAAAAGAAATTACTTTGCATTAGGCCCCAAATCTCACTAAAATTAAATTTGTGAGGTATATGTTGAACCAAGTTTTACCTAATACCTAAAAGGTTTAATTTTGACATAATTAATTGGGGTTTAAGAAGAATTTAAAGTTTCACAAGAAAAAGAAAGACGAGAAGGAAACTCAAGCACTAATGGGTAAATTTGTATGTGAAGATATTAATCTACCAATGCCTCCATCTATCAAAATATACTTGACATGATGCTTTTAGATAAGGACCTATATGTGTAGGATGGTTCACTAATTTATTGTCTTCCTCAAAGAAAGATGGGACTTGTAAAAAGTTTAAATGACTAACTACTGATTGAAACTAATTGACATCTAAATCCTTCGTTATGTTAGTAGCTTTAAATTATTGTTCCAATATCTCTAAATGCAAGAGAGATTTTCAGCAACTCAAAGATTGATATTTGGGCTCAAGTTCATTGTAATTGATCCACTAAGATGTAGAGGCCTCCTTGTATAGTCATTTTGGGATTAATATTTGCAAAGATTGACTTCAATGAATGATTTTTTTTGTATTTTTGTATTTTTGTATCAAGCCCCAAAACTCACTAAAATTAAATCCCCAAGGTATATGTTGAACCAAGTTTTTCAAAAGGTTTAATTAAATGAGATACATATTTTTGGGTTTGAGAAGAGTAAATAAATTTTTAGAGGAAAATAGAAAGATTAGATGGAAATTCATGCACGGATGCATTATTTGTATGTGAAGATATTGATCTACCAATTCCTCCATCTATAAAAATATTCTTGACATGTTATTTATAGATAAGGACCTCTATGTATAGGGGTTGATTATGAGCATGGTAAATAACGATTTATCATCTTCCTCAAAGAAATAAAGGTAGTGGAGAGAGTTCAAATGACCAACCACTGACTAGAACTAATTGACATTTAAATCCTTGTGTATGTTATGAACTAGCAATTTTTTTTCTAGTATCTCTTTATGCATATGAGAGACTTTTAGCAACTCAAAGATTGAGATTTGGTTTGAAGTTAATTGTAATGCTTCCACCAAGTTGTAGTTGGTTGATGAAGATGTGGACACTTCTTTTGATGTAGAGGGTTTTGATGTTGGAATAGTTTATTATTTTGATGTTTCAAGCAAAATTTCCATTATTGGTGTAGGTTTAACAAAATTTGGAACCACCCTCAAAACTAGATGATTCTCCATTTTCTTATTTAGGGTCATCATGAATTGGTGAACATCAACAATGATTTCTTCACCATTGATAAGATATTGAATCACATTCTTGAGTTGTCATTACACCATTTAGATATAACTTAACACTCCTAAGGCTTGGATGTATTTGGAAACATAATGATTTTCTTGGTAGTGGGTGAACCCACAATATAGGGTTATACATTTTTGGAGGAAGAAGTTCCTCCAAAGCTCACTACCACAATTTTTTAGTCAAGTAGTTTCAAGCAAAACTAGACTGGTAATTTCAATCGAAAGTAAATAATAAGAGAACTATTTTTTATCAAAACTAAAAAAGGTATGTTAATACGTCACAAATTTCCTTCTTAGTTTCGATCAAAACTAGAAAAAAGTAGTTTCTATCAAAACTAGAAATGTACTTTCAATAGAAACTAAGTTTCTATTGAAATTACCTATTTAGGCATATTTTGGAGAGGCTACAAGAATCCTATTATTTTCATGACTTCTAGGACCAATTATAATATTTAAATGGAACACTCAAGATATGTTATTTTTTATGAAACAAGTACTCAAAACAAGCTTTCTAATGATTATGGATTTAATACATTTTGATTTTTTTAGATATATTGTTTTGGTCCTCAACTAAAAATAAGTTTATTATTAGAAAAATACCTTTGTAAATTGATCACATGAAAAGGTTGCTTTCTCTTTTACCATATCAAAATAAGGTTTTGGTCTTCTCTATTTAAATATTTCTTAAAGAGTTTTCTAGATGCTTCCCTTTTTTGCCTCTTCATCTGATTGGTTGATCACTACTCATAGGGATCTGTGATCCATGTCATAAATGTATAATATCCTTTATAACAACCTCTACAAAAATTTCAATGTTGGCTTGAAATGATTCACCTCAAAGTTTGTATCGACGAAAGAATATTTCTAGTGATACGCATGTCACTGCCTCGATAGCAAGCATAAGGGAGAAGTTGGGGGGCACAAGCAACAAATGCAAAAGAAAACAATGTGAATCAAATGCCAAATTAATCAACCCTTACACCATGCTCTAGCTCTAGCTCCTTCACACGCTCCATCAAATAATCAAATCAAAAATGATTTTTCATTTCAAAGTTAAGCCCATGTTGGTTGAAATTTCAACCAACACGAGCTTAGATTTTTTTTTTAAATGAAAATTTTCCTTTACAATCTGACCATCCTAAACCTTTTTAATTGATGCTTGAAAATTTTGGTAGAAAAATGAGGTCAAATGTAGTAGTGATCATTTCTAACTTAAATTTCAATTCTATGTTGCTCAAAACTTATTGTCTCTAATACTTGGTATTTACTATCCTCACTTTTGTTGCTCAATCTCTACTGTACTCAACATCTTCTATGTATCTTAGCATCAATATGCTCAAACTACTTGAAAATCATTAGGCTTGACTTATAGTGAAAATACATAGTGACCAAATACTTGTTTGGATCCTATAGAGGTCAACATATACATGTTTATTTATGAGTCTCTCACATGACTCAACCTATATAGAGTCACTTAGTTGCAATGATGACCATCTGACTCCACCTAGTATATGACTAAGTGTTTAAAACTAATAGACAACAAGATTTAGAGATACCAACAAGAGGAAGGTTCAAACATATAAATGAATAATCTAGATGAATCTAATTGCAATCCATCATATGAAAGAGTCAAAGAGAGTTCACAACAACAACAAGAGAACTCCCCTAGTGGAAAGGAAGGTCATCGATGGTGACTCTCTCGAGTCCTCATTATATGTTCTAGATGCAAAATCATGGGTTGAGATTATTATAGAAAAGAAGAATATTAGGGAAGAAGTGGGCACCCATCCAAGAATCTAATCACTCAGGTGACCAACCTTCCTCCCCCAACTTGAAAGGCCAAGAAGTCTCATACCCTAGAAGTGTTAATAATTGATGATACTACAAGGAATGTTATTATGGAGATAGGAAAAGACCAATGGGAAGGATACCTAGCATCCATCATTCTGATAAAATTCAATACAAGCATAGGATATGGCCCCTCCTTGGCATGACACTATGGTGGTAATGTGGAATTTCACCAATCAAAAGGTGGAAGAGGAGCTCAAAGAATTAAAGATATCCAAGGCTTGACTAAAATTTTCCAAAAGAGAGCTCTCAAAATGCATCTGGTAGTTACTCACTCTACTTGTGATCCTTTGGGGAGAATCCTTCACTTCCAATCCATTTGATCCATTAGAAGAGGAGAACAAAGCTTTGATTTCTAGATTGTAGGAGTAGAGGCATTTTGGATAGATACAGTGAAGTTGGGTACAAGAGATGAAAGTTAGAGGTTTTCCTATAATTGAAAAAATTGGAAATCTTTATAAATAGGTCCTAAAATTAGGAGAAGCAATATTCACAGACCTCAAGCCCATGAAGACTAACCTCAAAAAATATAAAGAATGTATAATCTTCTTGGAAGAGGTCATAAGTCTAAAGGTTAAGAATGCAGTCAACCTAGAGATTTTGAAGACATGCAAGGAGCTTAATACATTGGATGAAATACCTTAAACTCAAGGAGGAGAATCTTCTTAGTACTAAGAAGCATTTGAAGAAGTATACGAGATAGTGAAGAAAGAACAATAAATAGTGTACATATACCTTAGTGGTTTTCTCACAAAGTCTTAGATCAATAAAAATGGAGGGTTTAATGATTTGATTTTCTTCTTCCCCTCTTTTCTTCTTCTCCAAGATTGTAATTCTGTAACAACTAAAATATGTAAAGGGCATATATATCATTTTGAAATCTATACAAAGGATCAAGAAAAATTTGGTGTGAATTCTCTCCCTATTGCTGAGATAACTGAGTGAGTCTTGAGAGTTTATATCATAATTTGTTGCTCATTAGTTTAGTTGTTATTTTATTTTGTATGTGATGGATGGCTCCTAACTGAATTGAATGGTAACAAATTTGGAGTAGAGTAGAAGATTTCTTTGAATATGGCACTAATAAGTAATATAAGTATTGTTGTAGTTTGGTTACACTTCCTTACATCACTCAATTTTATATTAGAAGTTCATCAATCATATTAGGTGAATTTTGTGTGTAGAAATGTGGTAATTACATGTAAAATTTAAAAAGGGGGAATTTAAAGACTTAGTTCATTCATAGTTGTGGGTGAGATTTAACTCAATAGTAGACCAATTTTATGCTTGAGCCATTTATGGATATGGAAGGTTTGGTTATTATCTCTTATATTCTTGGGTCAAGAGCACACCTTTGTTAGGTGAGAATAAAAGAAAACATTGTAAATGGTACATGTGTGCACCCTAAAAATGGTCACCTAGACTATGGGCCCCATTCTTCAATTTATCAATTTCATGCTTCAATTTATTAATTTCCTGAATCAATGCATTGCAATATTTTATTAAATCAATTCAAATCATTTTCCTTGATCAAGTTGCAATTAATTTAATTATTTCAATGTTTCCTAAGGTTTGATCATCTTATTCTAAATCTTATTTAATTAAAGGAAAACTTCTCTTTTAATTAAATAAAATAGCTCCTATTTAATTAAAAGAACCTACTCCCTTTTAATTAAATAAAATACCCACTTAAATATATCTTTGTAATTAAAATAAATAAATAAATAAATCCTTTTTCTCTACACTTGAATGCACATATTTCTAAGCGAGATTCCTTAATTTCCTCTTTCCACTTTCTTCATAAACACTCCTCTTTTCTCATTGGTGGAATTTTGTCTCACATGGATCAAACTCTATTATCCCATATTGGTTGTGAGAAGCCGCCCACATCCACAATTGACTATATAAGAAGCCCTCTCCTTCTCATTTCATAAGAAGGATAAGAACAAGAAGGATAGATGTTAGTTGCTATAGTATTGTTATGCTGCAAGTTTGGAGAAAGATTTTGGGGAAGGATTTTGAGCATTAGGGTTTGAGCCTTAGGATTTGGATATTGGAGCTTCATTGCAACTTCTTTCTTCTTGTCTTCTTCTCTCATGCATCCATGCCTTCCATCATCAGGGTTTATCCTTTAATTTCATATTAGCTTAGAGTCATATTTGTTTTCATAGATTACTATTGCATTGTTATTTCCTTTCATAGATTAGATTTCATTTCTTTCATTTATTTGCATTGTTATCATCTATATTATCTTGCATCTTCATTTCTATGCATATTTGATGATCATGGAGATTATCACTCTTGCTTTTTCTCTTTGAATCTCTCATTTTATGGTGTACTTACATGGCCACAAACTAGGTCAAATTGAGGGCCTTCATTAAAAACCCTTGCACTCCATGAATAGAGAGCTATGGATCACCATTTGAGATCTCATTCTTGAAAAATATTAGATATAATGATTCATAGAAGTGTGTCAAAATTTTAGAACACACAGTACACATAAGGGAGTTCTACCTTATAATTTAGAGGGAAGCAATTGTTCAAAATGTTTAGAATAACTGGGGAGTGGTGAACTAGTTACTCAAGGTCCATAAGTGTAATTTGAATAATTAAACATTCAAGCAATTCATTATTCTACTTATCCTACTATTTATCAGTCTCTATTGTTTTGATGAAAAAAATTACTATCTTAAACATATAAATTTAAATCACCGTAAAACATTCAACACAAGTTTGACACTAGGCTTTTACATGGAAACCTAATTTGGGAAAATTCACAAGCAACATGTCACCAATTTTCACTCTTTCAAAGTGAGTTCTATTAGGAGCTCTATTAAAGGATTTAATCACCCTATTAGGAGTGTCCTTATCAGAGGACTTTGATCATTGCATTCAGAATGTCACCTTTCTAAAGGATTTACATAGACTATTAATTCCTTCAATGACTATTAGGTTAACCTTTGATTAAAAGGATTTCAATACAAACTATTTAAAATTATTAAAAAGAAAATAGTAGGGTTTTGATCTATATGTTTTCAACTCACTTTTGTACGTTTAGATTACTGTTTGGTTCATATGTTGATTCTTTAATAAGTGCCCTTACCAAATTTGTCTCTTAACTTGCTCAAAAATACTTCAAGCAGTCATCCCCCCTCACATTAAACTTAAGCCTTCTATTCAAATTCACTTATAAACTTCACTAGCATCTACACAAACATTCCTTTCTCTTGCTTCACAGACCATCACACACTTGTGTTCACCCTTGTGCATCTTCATTCCACATTTATCTATTTGCATCCTCTTAAATTTCAGCTCTATACCTCCTTAAATAGGTAATTCTTGATTTTATGTTTTCCATGATCACTATAGATCTTAGGTTTTATGATCTGGTTCATCAGATTTATTATATAGGTTCATCTTTCTTATTTTCTAGAAACTTCATATTTCAAATTTGATCATAGGTATTATACCTAATCCTCTCTTTAAATTTAATCATCCAACTCATCAATCTTATCTTCACCACAATTTTGATATCCCAAGAAATAAACTGAGTCAGCTAGAAATCATGATTCCTCAAACACATTCAAAATACTCTTACTTGACAATCACTAAGTTCTGACACTCGGTCATCACTTAATCACTTGGTTGGTATAAGACTCTTTGCTTGACATTAACTAACTTTCTCAATCGATATTGATGCTCAATCAACACTAGATTTTCTTAACACTTATTATGGCTTAGTTGACACTAGCATCACTTGACATACCTTAATCTTTTATTTTATTACTCAGATAAGCTTTACATTCATGATACAAACAATCACTTTGTCTTGTCAAAGTCTAACTAATCAAATTTCCATTTTAGCTTCCTTTTTATAACTCAACCTTTCCTCTAGGTGCTATTGTTATGAGAGATCTCTCAAATCCTATATGACATTTAAATCAGATAGAAATATTATTAGTAGATTTGACATCAATGAAAAAACAAAAATTGTTCTAATTGTAAGTTTCCAAAAATCTCCCTCTTTGGAATTTATGGCAACATATCAATACATCTTACAATACATATATGGAAAAGAATATAATATTCCTCTTTGTTCATACAATCCAAAAGATTTTACCATCATGACTAATCAATATTCTTAGTTTCATTCTGATTCTTTCTCCCTTTAAGGTAATAAATTTTCCTCTTGGATACATCTCTCCCTCTTTAGTATATCTCTTGCTCTGTTTCTCTTAGTTTATTGCCCTCTTTGACAATAATGCCAAAGACACTTAGCATTCTTGGCTTCAATCACTTCATACATCTAAAGTATGTAGATATTTGCATGTCTAGCTGATTTGTGTCATTTTTCTATGATTCATCTATTATGTTGTAGTTGACTATCTACCTTAGGCATCCCCCAAAGTAGAGATGTTTTGCATCAATGTGTAGGATATTCTAAGTAGAACATTTAATGCAATGCACCTTGTTTCCTTAAGTTATTTTTTTTAGGGGAATTACCCCTAATTTACCTTTAAGATATTCATGAGCATCTTTAGGTAAGGCTTTAGTGAATATGTTAGCAATTTGTTCTTTGGTGTGCACATATTCTAACTTCACTTCTTTATCTTGAACTAGTTCCCTCAAGTAGTGATACATGATAGCAATGTGCTTGGTTTTTCTATGCATTACTAGATTCTTTGAAATGTTAGTAATACTTTTCTTATCACAATAGATAACCACTAGATTTGTAATTTCTTCTTTCAGTAATTTCATTAACTTTTTGATCCACATAATGTTTGAACAGTTCACTATAGCTACCACATACTTGACTTTAGCTATTGATTGGGAAATACAATTACATTTCTTTCTTGTCAATGAAACCATCTCTTTCCTAGAAAGAATGCACCTCCATTAGTGATTTTTATATCATCAATATTTCCAACCCAATTAGAGTTAGTGAATACCTTCTATTCAAATCTATCACTTCTCTTGTACTATAATCCATAATCTTCTATACCTTTTAGATATCTCATTATCCTTTTCACTACCATTATGTGATTCTCTTTAGGATTTATTGAAAATATAGCAACTATCCCAACTACTAATTCAATATCAAGTCTATTGCGAATAACATATTGCAATTTTCCAATTATGGATATGTATAGTGTCTAGTTCACATCAGTAGACTCGTCTTTCTTAGATAGCTTATGTCCTGAAGACATAGGTGTGCTCACTAGTCTTGATTCTTCCATTCCAAAAAAATTTAGTATCTCCTTGATGTATTTGTACTATGTAATAAAAATACAAAACTTCATTTGGCATACTTGCAATCCCACAAAGAATTTAATTTCACCAAACATAGTAATTTCAAATTCCTTTTTAATTTCACCAAATATAATGTCATCAACAAATATTTCAAATAGCAATGCTTCATTATTCTTGCCATTCTTCAAATATAGATTATTGTTGTCATTTTTCCTTTCAAAACTAATCTCCACCAAATAATTATATAGTCTTGCATGCAATGCTCTTGGGGCTTCTTTCAATCCCTAAAGAGATTTATTCAATTTACATACTATATTCTTCTTTTTTGGATCTACAAATCCTTCAAGTTGTTCAGTGTACAGTTCTTCCTCAAGTATACCATTCAAAAATGAAAATTTGACATCCATATGATATACCTTGAAATTCTTGTAGGCTGAATATGAAAGTAGGGTCCTGATTCCTTCAAGTCTTGCCACAAGAGAAAAAATTTCTCCATAGCCAATTGTTGCTTCTTGAGCATATCATTTGCATACCATCATTGCCTTGTTTCTTGTAACTTTACCATTTTCATTGAGTTTTTTCCTAAAAACCCACTTTGTTCCAATAACATTTTTGTCTTTAGATCTTGGTACTAAGGTCCAAGTATTGTTCATCTCAATCTATTCAATTTCCTTGTTCATTGCCTAAATCCAGTCTTCATTGTCTAGAGAATCCTTTAGTGATTTAGATTCAAATTCATAAAGTAAACATGTCTAATCTTTGAGTGTTTTTCTTGTCATAACACTTGATTCAACATGACCAATGATTTGTTTAGGTTTGTGATGTCTTCTTACAAAATTTTCTAATATAGGTAGTTTCCTTCTTTGTTCTTTAATAGGTTCATCTTAAAAAATAATTTCAAGCTCATTTGCTCTTTCTTGTTCAGGTTCTATTCCAGATTCTGCATGTTCACCATTATCTAGATCTAAAGGTGGACATTTCCTGTTGGCATCTTTAGTTGCTTGCTGCACACCCACTATCTGTAACTCAACCACCTATTGTTGCACTTCATCATTTCTAGTCTATTAGGAAATTGCAACTTGATTTGATTGTCCATTAGGAGTACTAGGATCATCATCATCCACATAGATAAATGTATTATAATCTTCATGTTCTTCATTGTATGTAAGGTCACTTCTTTCAATAAACTCATCAACTTTTACATTTGCACTTTCCACAACTTTATTAATGTTAGAGTTTAAACACTTTAAGATTTACTATTGGTGGAATATCCTAAGAATATGCCTTCATCAATCTTTGCATCACGTTTTTCATTCCTATTATCTTTGAGTATATAACATTTAATTCCAAATATTTTTAAGAATTTCACATTCGAGGAGCATATCCATACCATAGTTCAAAAGGTGTAGTATTTGTACCTTTCTTGACTTGTACTCTATTCAGGGTATAGACAACAATGCTAATAGCTTCTCTCCAATATTTCTTTGATATATTCTTCTCCATCATCATTCTTCTTGCATAGTCCATTATTGAATTGTTTCTCCTTTCAGCTATCCCATTCTAAGGAAGGTTCCTTGATGCTGGCATCTATTTTTTGATTCCTCTATCATTTTAGAATCTATTGAACTCACTAGAAATGAATTTACCAACTTTTTTAGATCTTAAACACTTCATTCTTTTCCCTATTTCTTTTTCAACTCTAGCTAAATAACACTTAAATAACTAAAAAGCATCGTATTTAGCTTTAAGAAACATCATAGTAAGCATTCTAGAATATTCATCAATAAATAGAATGAAATACTTATCTCCACAATAGCTTTGAACATGAATAGGTCCACATATGTTAGTATGAACCAATTCCAAAATATCAGTTGATGTATATATTTTACTCTTGAAACTAGACTTGGTCATTTTTCCCAATTGACATTGTTTATGTTGGTCTGATTTTTTATAGTAGGAAAAATCTGAAATTTAGGTGAAAAATTAGTTAGGTCATTGTATTTTACAGATTAGGGTTTTCATTCATCATATTTTTCAAAAATTTTAAGTTACCCTAGTCGTGCCCTGATTCATGTGTTGTTGAAATCCATTAAATTCTCAAGGTTTGTCTCTCAAAAATTCAGCCATGAAAATACCCTAAGTGTGAAAAAACCCTAGGTCTCTTTTCAAAATTTTGAAAAGTTTTGCAAAGCACTTAAAATTTTCCCTTTATGGTCTTACGATGTAGGGTTTCACGTAAGAGCATAATACCTTCTTCCTCATGTTTCCATGGTCGCATTTCATAATGCAATGTAACAACGTAAAGGATTTCATGTTCTATGGGGATACACTTTTGTTTTTCGTAATAGAAAAATAGCTCATCCTGAGGCTTCCTGATCATATGAATGATCTTTAAGCAAGCAAGCGTAAAGGTTTTATGTTCTTTAAAAGTTATATTATGAGTTTGCAATGAGTAGTTGAGCAGGTGGGGGAAAGAAGCTTCAAAGAGTATTCCTAGTCATACGTTGAAGTAATTAAGCATGTGACTGTAAAAGGGTTTTAAGGGAGATATGTTAGATCGCTTTATGGGGTTACGAGTAAATAGTTGAGCAAAAGGGTAGAAAAGTATTGAGTTTTGATTTATGCATATACGTTCTAATGGAAGGCGTAAGATTGAAATACCCTGGCACAACGTAAAGGATGGTTTGAAAGGACGCATGAAATGTTTTATGGTTCTACGGGTAAAAGGATTCCATAAGAGCGAAAGTAATGTTCAGTTGTGTTTACATGCTTATGTTCTTTAAGCATGCAAACAACCATAAAGTCATATTTTAGTGGTGAACGTGTTAAGTGGGACCTGTTGAGTTGTCAGACAAGCCCTGGTGTAGGCGAATCAAATGATGACACATCATCTAGGTTAGATGGGCCCAGCCCATTTTGCATACAACTTAAGTTCTAAATTTTGCATGTGTGTAAAATCAATGGCGATGTTATTTTTTGATTTTCTAAGATCAAATATGGGTCGTTGATAAGTGAAAAGGGAAGCTTTATCATTATGCCTTTATGCTTGCAAGGTAAGCATATGAACGAAGAGCTTTTTATCCTTTTTTTCATGGTTACAAGTTGAGTTTCAGCATATAAGCATAAAAGGATAGATAAGGGAGATGATGAGAAGGCTTTACGCTTCTACAAGAAAGGATAAATGTAAGAGCACAATATCGTTTGAGAAGGCTTTCTGATGTTATGAGGTAAAAAGTTGCTCATAAGGGCGTTAAAGAGAAATTAAGAAGGGTAAAAGGTATTGTGATGCTACGGGTAAAGCTTTTAGCATATGATTGGAGGTTGAAATTTAAAGCCCTGTGGTGTCCCGAGTAATGAAGAAAGTGAAGCAGCATGAAGGAGTTTGTCAAGCTTTCCACTGGTACGTGTGCATATGAACGTAAAAGGTAAAAAGAAGGTATTGATAAGGGTTTTAAGCTAATACAAGGGATGTTTGATGCGTAAGAACAAAGACCCCAGTTGAGAAGGTTTGAGATCCTACGAGGTAAAGGGTTGCATAAAGGCATAAAAGAAATCTCCGTGCAGTGTTTAAAAGGCCCTAATGCTCTTACGCTTGGGATGTTTGATGTGAGTGCTTGCCAAAGGTGTTCCCGAGGTTATGAAGAATGAAAGATCTTGACTCAGCGTAAGAACGAAAGACCAGAAAGTTGTTGATGTTTCATACCAAGTAAGCAGAAAGGAAAGAATTGTCATAGCCAAGTAAAATAAAGCATTGAAAAGTACACCAAGATCAAATTTCATGGTTGATATACCTTGCTGACAGCTTGCAGGAACAGTTTTAAAGCTTATGCATGCTATATTTATTAAAAAAATCTGGTAGTTGCATGATTAAAACATCAAAGATTTGATTAAATGTCAAAGTATTTGCCACTTTGAAGAAGCTTGTTTTCTATTCTATTCTAAAATTTGAAATTTGTAGAGCTTTGTGTGTCCTGTGTTACTATGAAAGAATTCAAGATATAATTTGTAGAGAACATGGATGACAAAGAAGTTGAAGAAATTCTTGAAGAAGAGGTTGAGGTTGAAGATGAAGGTGGTGATGTTGTGGAAGTCATAGCGAAAGGGAAAATGAAAAAGGGTGTTGTTAAGACTAAGAAGAAGTCAATGGTCAGAAAACCAAACAAGCATACAAAGGACTAGCTGAAACTTCTTCCAAGGTCATCAAATGCTATTTCAAAAAATGACCATATCTTCAAAGACCCTTATTTTCTAGTTAGGGATTCTCAATGCCCTAGAATTGATGGTTTCAGCTTGTTCTTATATTTCTACTAGAACATAATAGAAAAGGTGCCAGTCTACAACCCATGGAAAAAAATATAGCCAAGTTGATATTTCCAAAAGTATTTTTTGATGTAGACCTATTGAAAGAATTGATAAATTCTTATAATCCAATTAATAGGACTTTTTAGCACACTAGATAGAACTTCTTTTATAGAAGCTTTTGGATTGGAAGGGTAGATGGATGTGCCTATTGATCTTGAAGATTTACAAAGGAAATTTGGGAGTAATAAGACCTACTTTGTAAACAATGTCATGTTACCCCATATCCCTTATAATGTGAAAAAGGAAAGGATGATTCCAAGGAAAGTGGGGGATTTTCTACCCATAAGAAGATTTAAGAACTATTTCAAGAACACAGTCTATGGGCTACACAAAGTTCTAGGGAGTGAGGGTGTAGAGGATTGTGTTTATGGTTCCCTGTTTTTGATGGCATGTGATATACAGGATCCCTTCCACCAGAAGGAGTATGACTATGTGGCTTTTATCATGGAAAACATGCACAATCAGCTTGTAAGTGCAAAGAAGGGAGAAATGAAGAATTTTACATTCCACCATTACTCACTACTGATGCATCTCATTCTGTAGCACAATATTGGTTACATTAGTCTGAACTTCATTGATCAAACTTTTGATGAATTTGGTGAGTTACCTATGCAACTGTGGACTCAAATTTGGGATAAAAACTTTCATTATTCGAATGCACTTGTGTTTTTCAATTTATTTAGTTCTATTATCATGAGGCAAGTAGATCATACTTTCTTTAGGGCACCAAATTTTTTGAAAACTTTTCTTAAACCCTCATTCTTAGATGAAAAACTAAATTAGATCATAACTTGGGGAGTATCTTTTTGTTCAAGGAGTGCACTTTAATGAGAGTGTTTGCATGCCCACGGCCTCCTCATCTTCTACCCAGGTATTTGCCCCCTAGATTGGCTATTATTGAATTCTTTTGGCAATTTTTATTGATGAATAAAGAAATGATCCCTCCTTCTCTGCACAAGCCTACTTTTGTCTGTAGAACCTTTAAAGTAGGAGATTTTAAAATAGGAAAGAATGCATATGAGGAGTTGAGTGAGTATTTAAGCCATTAAAAATTTGCTACTAAGCCCTATAGGATGTATGACCCTAACAATTACATTACCAATGAGGTCAAGGTCATTAGGGGATACATCTTGCCTCTAAGCAAGCCAATCCCTATAGAGGACTTAATTGCCAACATAGTAGCAACATGGGAGGTTGATGAGTTAATGAGGAAATATGAGGAGACAAGGAGAGTAGAGGAGGCTTTGAAGAGGACCAACCCTGATTTTAAGGTTTTTATATAGAGATTCCATTTCCTAATAACTTGAGAAAAATGGTGGATAATTTTGACTATATCATGTCACAAATGCCACATGAGCTAGAGGGAGAGGAAGCCATTGTAAATAGAGAATCCCCTAAGCTTGATACACAATTGGAGATTGAGTTAGAAGAGGAGCAACCATTAGCTTCAACTTGGGTGCCAAAAGGAAATAAAAGACAAAAGACAATGCACATCCTTGAAAGGGTGGTAAGCAGAGCCCTACAAGTAATGCTAGGGAATAGTGAGTATTTTGCTGATATTAGGCAAAATTATTTACATCAAAGGGCTACGGAAGTAGGGAAGGCCTCTACTAAGCTTTAGATTGCAGCATCAAGATTGGATGACAAGCTCATTCAATCTAAAAATTTCATGGAAGATGATGATTTCATTAAATCACCAGAATTTAAAAGTTTTCTTTATAAAATAAAACAAAATGAGCTCACATTGAGTCTTATATTGGGAGAAGATCCAGAGAAGAACAAAGAGTTAGTTGAAAAACTACTAGCCTATGATCCTAAGAGTGAAACATGACCTCTGCAGAAGCCAGATAGTTAGTACATAGGAGTGGTATGATTCTAATACCACATTGGGATATTGAGAGGGCTTTTGTTCTGGATCAAATGAGAAGACAAGACAAAGCTATAAGATATGAGGCCACTAGTAGTGAAGGATTTAAGAAAGGATTAGGGTTTAATATAGACACAAAAACCCTAGTAGTATGGAGTGTGGCCCCTAACACCAAAAAGCCTAGAATGATAGATATACAAGAGACTACATAGGGCAATATGATTGTATGGAGATTAGACAACACTATTGGGAAAGAAATCTCTAGCTTGGTCAAACACTTTTCTCTCATGAATGAGGTAAAGGTGGATGAAATTGAGGATAAGCTAGCTCCAGTGTATAATGAATGTCTTGATATCAGAAAATTGTATGAGGAGGAGCTTAAAACAAATTATGTACAAAAATAGAAAATAGAAGAGTTGGAGGAGAAAATTCAAAATCTAGAAGCAGAAATAATATCCCTTAAAGAACAACTCAAGAATGCATTAGAGGTAGAACAAGCACCAAGGCAAGTGGAAGAAAAAGGGCACATTGTAGAGGCAGAGGTTTAGACAAATGAGATACCTATAGGGGTAACAGTGTCAGTGTCAATGGTGAATGTAGAAACAAAGACTCCTCTATCTGACAACGAAACTAAGAAAAGTGTTATGATGAATGTATTAAACCATATGATAAGTATTTTGAAAAGAATATCTCAAGATGCCTATAGTACATTCATTAATTTTCAATCTTTAGAATAGGTGTGCAAGGATGCAATATGATGGCTTGATCCAATTTTCTAGCAATGGGGACCATATATTCAATTTTTTGATAGATTGATACCATTGTTAGCCAAAAAGCCAGACTTGTAGGATAAGGTTATTGTTGTGAAAGAAGGTATGGATAAGGTGAAATATTTGTTGTAGTTTTTTACGAGAAAGATGGTAGTAATACAAAGTAAAATGAAGGTTTTGACAAATTGTTTTCATTCTTTAATTCTTTCTATTCTTGATTCTGATGGAAAAGTGAAGGATCTCAATGAGTGGTCTAATTCCTTTGATCTTATTTTCGACTTGCCACAAGTGGCCTCCATTTTATAAAATGATATTGATGAGTGTATTTTCAATGAGTTGGCTGATACCCTATTTAAAATTGAAACTTATTTGAATAGGTTTACTATAGAAGGAAAAGTGATTACTGATGCCAGGTGGAAAAAATCAGTTAATGAATTAACAATAGCCAAGACATGTGAGTAGCCCACTAAAAGAGAAGTCATTGTCTGGGAAGCAATCATAGAGATAAAGGCCTTGCCAATGGGGAGCAGTTAGAGAAAAATTTGAAGATGTGATGCTTCAGTTGGACCATTTTTTATGATTCTTTTTGTGATAAGGTGTCTAGGATATTATAAGAAGTGATTGTATTGTTGTAAAAGGACACCTGTCAACCACAATGCCATTTTCTTGTTGCAACTCATGTTATATAAATGAGTTTTCAAGGCATTGTGAGGGTTTGAAAAACTTGTATGATTTTTTTTACTTTCAAGAAAAGTACAGATAGTCGGTCCAATAGTATGAAGTTATTTTGAGTTTATTTCCAATTGTACTGTCTGATGATATATTGAAATGACAGAATCAGCAATATGTTTTGGGCCTCTTTTTTCATTTATTTCCATTGGTCATTGTATTAGTCATCTAAAAGGATAATACAAAGGGGTATTTACACTATATTTGTGTCACCAATTTTTGTCTCCATTTCATGAGTTTATCTGCTTTGAAGTCATTTAAATAAGGTTTAAATTGGTTGAAGGCAATCTGGATTGGTTGTATGCTGATTTCATTGTTGCTTTTAATTCAAGGAATTATAGAAATGCTTTAGTAAATTAGTAGGGTTTGTAAGCTTATAAGAGGGATACTTCATAAGAATGGAAATGGGTGATTACAATTGATTAATTCATTTACAAGTTATTTGAATTGGACTCCCATCAATAGTCAATTTTCTGCCCAATGGATAAGGCACTAGTCACATAAGTCAGGTGTGGGCAAGGGTGAATTATGATGCTACATATCAAATCAATTATAAAATCAAAATCATTTCATTCTATTTTGTTCAAAGTTATAAATGTTGGTCACCACTCATTTATATCTAATTCCTGAGTCTTAGGTAGCTGTTATTTCCAAGAATATCTGTAAATTCTAGGAGAATTATGACCAGATCTACTAATAGGGGATGCATACAAATTTGAAACCATTAAAAGTAGTGAAGTAAAATTTTCATATGTTTGTGGATAAGAGATGAAAATTAGAATGAAACTAAGATAATCTCCATACAATAGTTTGTATTAGAATCATCCCTAGGTATACCCACCTCAATTTTGCAGAGCCTAAAGAGTCAGAAACCACCGTTAGTTTTTTTGAAATTGGATCTGACTGATTTACTTATGTAATTGATGATAGGAACTAGCTAATCCTTAGGTTATTTGAGTTTTATCATTCTGGTATTGAGCATTTTGTTGCTTAGTAGTTTTAAACACCAACAGTTTACACATAACATTCTTAGGCTTTTTTAGTTTTGGAAATTCTCTTAATTTCTTCATTTTACTACTGTTCACCAAATTTTCAAAGTTCACATGACATAACCTCTTGTGCCATAACCAAACATCTTTTTTTTGTGAAAACAAACATGTCTCATTAGATAAATCTAGATATAACAAGTTGTTTGATCACCACTTCAAATCATCTTACCATAAACATCATATATCTTGGCCTTCCTATGATAAAATTCAACTCTGTAACCTAATTTGTTTAGCTATGAAATACTCAATAGATTATAGTTAAGTCCTTCAACCTAGTAAACATTGTCACATTTGATCTTGTTAGTCAATTGATTTGAACGTTTACCTTTTACAACACATGGAATATCATTACCAAATTTAACACATCCACATTTGTATGGACCGATGTCCTAAAATTTATCTTTATCTCCAATCATATGATTGGAGAATCCACTATCAATTATCCATCTATCACCTTTTTTTTACAAATGAGATTAATGCAATTTTCTTATCTTCATCAGAATCTTCTTTCATGGCAACATAGACAATTTCATCATCATTACTTTCAGATTTATTGTCAGTTTCATCTTTAGTAATATAAAAAGATTTCTTATATTTTTCATCCTTATTTTTCTTGTAGTCTTGGTCATCTCTTCTTCCTTTGTACTTGTTTTCCTTTCTTTCATCTTTATCCTATCTATCAAGACACCTAGCAGCAATATGACCAACCTTGTTTTATGAAAAAAAAAAATAGGTATTTTACCTTTGTATTTACCTCTACCTCTTCCAAATATTTTTTCAATAAGGGCTTCAAGTTCATCAAGCTCATCATCATAATTGTCACTATCACTCTTCACATGTTTTCCTTATTTTTTGCTAAAAACCATTTATGACTGAAAGGAAGATTCAATAGTAGTAGGTGTGTAGTTATCAAAGTTAGACATATAAAAAGTAGTAATTCTACCAATCATACCTTCCAATGTCAAAGTGTTACCTACAGTGTGTTGGGACCCAAAATCAGGTTCTCGATTTGAGTACCATTCCAAGCTTTTGAGCCCTTTAAAGCGCATTTAATGCATCTGTACCTGATTGTCCATTTGAGTTCTAAGAGGTGTTCAATGTTTCTAACACCTTAAACTAAGGATATAAATGCATTCTATGAAGATAAATTTTCATTCCAAGTCATTCTGTGAAGTTTTGTTTTGAGCAATGTCCAAATCTACATTTTTGCCCAAGTGTCAAACAACAACAGGAGACCTAGTTTGCAATTGAATATCTTGCACCCAATTATGTTTCATGAACCACCACTTTAGCATGTTTAATATCCATGCCAAGGAACTTTTGTTTTAGAATTTGAGTCATTTTGATATGTTTTGACTAGGTTTTGAATCCCTCAAAGTTGGTTGTTTAGTATTGTCATGTTGATGTAAATTGTTCAAAATTTTGGGAGGCCCTATTTGACTTGTTATAACTTTGACCTAGCTAAATAAAATGAGAAAATTCCTTTTGCATTGTGTTCTAGAGGTTGGAGACTTGTTATGTTTCAATTTTGAGCTTATGAAGAACCCATTTAATTAGTTTTCAAATGTGATTCCAACTATAATTTGTAAAGTTTTACTGGTGTCAAAGTGCAAATTGGTCAGTACCCCTATTTGGGATGTCATAACTCTGAATCCATAATAGGTGAGATTGAATGGATTGTACTATTTTTTTCTACTCTAAAAATTTTATAAGTATGCTAGTTTTCAAGTCTTGATGAATCCGTCTACAAACTTTCCCAAGTCTATTCCATTTGCAAAAATTACTTTTCTACTAGTATTTCCAGCTCTGCAATTTTGAGTAGCCCACTTTGACAGCCTACCAAATGTGTCCATTCATTTTTCATGAGCCCAAATCTAAGATTTACACTTTCCTCATGGCAGTGAACCAATGCCCTAGTTTTTGTTGCCCCAAGTATCAATTTTCCTTGTTTTCAAAGCCAAAATTGAACACATTTTACGATTTTCTAACATGTTTTCTTGTAGGTAGTTCTAAGAGGGAAATTTCAATAGTCAATATCTTTTGACTCGCAATTTTTCATGAGATGAGATTTAATGGAGAAGGAGAATGCAAAACAAAGACTTAGTATATCTATTTTCAAAGCCCAGTTAGGTGTTTTGGTTAGTTTTTAAAGCTAGTGAAAGGACCTCCTAGAACAAAACTGAGAGTTTACAAATAAATGGTAAAATGAGTTTTAATTGATTGTTCAACAATAAAATTTTATTTTAATCAAGATGATGGATTCAATAGGCTAATCTGAAGGATCTTTTTTTTGAAAACAATTTTTTTTTTAGTCGGATCCACTTTGGGGCTTGACTATTCCTGTCAATTTGATAAGTGTTATCATTAAAGAGTATGAGGAGGACGATGTTCATTTTCAAAACCCCAAATAAGATTACCTTGATTTGAACCTTTTTCTTGAAAGTGAGGACAAATTTAAATTGGGCAAAGATAGCTTTCCCTTGGCATGCCTTTCAAAATAGTAATGCATTCAGTCGAAGAAGTAAACCGATTAGCACTATTATCCATATCTCTGGTGTTTGTTTCTACATCACCATTTTCCTAAGCATTTAGAAATTAGTCATGGTTTTGAAGAAAGGGGATAAAATTGATTTTACAATTGATGACTAGGGATGTGATTTGGTTTCCAACAAGGTTGAAATCTATGTCTTCAATCCTTTGCAATTGGTGTTTCTATTGGTGTCAATGTATTTAATATTAACTTCTTTCTGACTATTAAGAATCTTGAGCAACAAAAAATTGAAGTTGTTGACATCAGACTCTATGATGGAAGAGCCCATCTTACAAGTGAAGTGTCTTTTGATGCATGGGGGACATGTAATGGCATCAACCCTCAAGCTCGCTAGGATCTCATTGCCAATGCATTTTAAGGAAGGTTGGGATAATATACACAATACATTATCTATTTCAGATTTTATAGCCTCCAATAGAGGGACATTAAAAGGTAGTGGGGTTAAAGAGTGGTCCATGGAAACATAGGAAAATCACTCACCCATGACATCTCCACCCTAGCATCGCTACCTATCATTTCTAGAGGCCATTGACTGAATTGACCATCTATATAAATGTTTTTGAGAATTGCCAATGTAGAGATACTTTGTAGGCTCCCAACTCACAATTAATTTTTCACTTGGCATGAGAGTACCATGAAAAGACAAAAGGTGTAGAGGAGCTTGATGAAGCTAAGAATAGGCTACCAAGAGATAAGAGCAATTGACTATACAAATTGGGCATGACTTTACACACCTATAAGAATGGCATCTTTTGAGCTTCCGGTCATAGAAAATAAATGTATCTAAAGGTCTTTGCTTGGCCTTTATGTTGTGGAGAGGTTGTTTAGATATTGCTTCTAAGGGTCATGGATCATCAACTTGCATGACCAGCAATTTTGAGATTCACAGATTTAGTCATGCCCACATGAAGAAAAGTGAGATCATGTGTGGTTAAAAGTTGAGGTGATGAACTTTTGTCTTTCACCAATCAGAGTATCAATGAACTCCATTTTTTATTGTTTGAAGCTACTATTGAACACATGAGGGATGTTTCTTCTATTTCTTCCAATCTATTGAGTTGCCTGCAAAATGTAAGATGTAGTTGATAATTACAGACACCCATATTGGATTCATAATGCAATAAAAAGGACATGAGGTGGGAATTTTTTTGATGCAATTGAAAATATAGTGGTTGCCATTGCCACCCACAATCCACTACTACCATAAAATATGAAGATTCTTGAGTATTGGCATGATGAAGCATTTGGAGGAGATTTAACTGCCCACAAGTAGTAATTTGGGTAAAAATCTTATCCAAACCATTCTCCCTCATTCATGCAGTGGTGAGCATTTGAGTTGTTTAAAAGCTAAAGCACTAGCTAGTAAAGTGTCTTTAAGACACGACCTTTTAAAGCCACACGTAGCTTGTGCATGGGGCCCACATGGTTGGCCAGATGGAAACAGAGGAAACCAAATTTTGAACAATGTGTGAAAAAAATTTGAATAACATATGTAGTAACATCAATGATAATGTAGAAATTTGACCAACTAAAATATGACATGTGATGCCAGATGGACCAATCTAAAATTGACATGTGGTATGGACTTCCAGATGTGGAAAAATTCTCAAGTTGATGATGTGGTGGATAGTGTCTCATGTCACAACTTTTCTATGTCATGATGATGTGGCACCATGCTAAGGTGTCATGCAGCATAGTAACCAATGACATGGTAGGCTAACATGGCGTAGTAACAAGGCGGTGATGTGGCAATGTTGACTAGGATAGTGACATAGTGACCAATGGCATAGCAGGCATGTGGAAGAGGATTGATGGAACAAATACATGTGGTACCCAAGAAGTGGGTTTTAGGTTAGTGTGTAGAAATCAGGCCAATCTAGCATTGACACATGTTAGGGTCAGTCAAACTAGTTTGACCTAGATTGAAAAGTAGAAGGGAAAAAGGTACATGCATTAAAAATTATTTTTAAAATATTTACCCTCAAAAATACATGCAGGGTAATTTTAAATAAAAAATGTTATATCCTATAGTTCTAACTTTAGGAAAAGTTAAATATATGCCAAAATGTAGTTTCAAAGGCATGATAGGAGCCTAAAATTCAAACTAAGATTCTGGGCATTTTCGATAAGAAAGTATGGCACTATTATATATCACAAGAATAGGGAGAGAACAAACTTTCCATTTCTAGAGGTTTTTTCTTGCATAGGAAGACATAGGTTCAAGTTATGAGAGGATTTGTCTTAGGGGTCCATTTTTCAGTTTTATTCAGTTGGGGTAGTTCAGGTTTGATTTCCAGTGAAATGGTGAATTGAATGAACATAAGAGGTAGTAAAAATATAGTTAGGGGAGAAATTTGTTAGATCCAAGTTAGTTAAATGGAGATTTTATTAGCATTTCAAATATTTTGGTAACACAAGGGTTTCAATCATTGAAGAGGAGATATTTTAGGTTTGTTACAAAATAATGATGAAAATCATATCAGATTTCATGGGTAAAAAGATGAGAGATGTTTTACAACAATAGGGAATGAGGATTCAAGTGGACACATGTCATTTCTAGATTAGATCCAAGATTTCATTTCTCTCCTATATCTTTCTCTCTCTTATTCATTGTAAGGGTTGGCAATTTTCACTATGAGACCATGGGGTTGGTTCCAATTTGTCTATGAGACCACATTGTTGGATCAAAATCTATGATTCCACCACAATCTTTAGTAATTTCCCTTGTAATGAATAGCAAGAAAGAATAATATAGATAGTTCCAATCTATTAGGCAGTTTTACATTTCAATTTCATGCATCTTATTGTATTTGTTTCAAAGAAATGAATAAAAATATAGTAGTAAGTCAATCTTCATTCTAATATCTTGTCTCTCATTCATGTTATTTGTGATCTTTTGTGTTTTGTAAATAAAGAATATGAAACCCATCTATCAGTTGTATTTGTTGATTTATTTTGCTTATGACTCAAGGAGTCATGTAAATGCTTGATTTATCATCATAGGATTATAGATCTCATGAAGGGATAGGTCGAGAATGAGAATCAGAAAGATGCAGATGTCCAATTTATAAGGTGAATAGATAGATCTGGAAGTCCTAATGTATGGGATATGTTAATGAATTTTAGGGATGTGTGTTAGGGGTTTGTATAGATAAGGCACTAATCAGCTATAAGATCATAGTGTTATGTTGTTTGTATCATGTTTTTGTTGAAATCAACATCATTAATCAAATATCTTTCCCTTTAATGTTGAAGGAATTGAAAAGGATGCCCTCACTTAGCTTATTAATTTCTTAGGTCATGTTATTAGTTATTTTATGTTTGAGATCTTTGCATAAGTGTTAGAAGATTAAGGGTCTTATCTACTTTGTTAGATTCAAGTGTATGTTTTAGCACTTTTACCATATAAGTGAATCTAAGGTCCACCCGCCTAGGTTTTGTAGAGCCTGAAGTAGAAGAAGGGTCTAGTCTTATATTTTCTCAGTGTCTAAAAGGGTATTTTGAAGATGGGAAGTAGTTTCCCCTAGATGTATCTTGTTCTCATCAAGGTAATTTGAAACTTTGATGTTTCAAAACACCAATAGAGTGCATCTTAGTTCTTGAATTACAGACACTCTAATGACATATATAGGAAGTAGAGTCCTCAACACCTTGCTTATTATTGTTTCATCTTTTATTTCTCCATTTTTTCCATGAATAACATTAACAAATTCTTTGACTCTTGTACAAAGTTTTACTATATTCTCAACTTCCATCATTCTCCTATCATCAAATTTACCTATCAAGCTCTCTTATTTGGTTCTTAAGACATTTTCATTGCCTCCATATATGGTCTTCACTTTGTCCCACATCTTCTTTGCACTATCACAATCTTTTAAATCATCAAACTTGACATAGCTTAGGGCTGAGGAAGTCTATAACATTTCTTGATTATGTTCTTGATTTTTCTTTAGTTGTTCAGTTATCAAAGGAGTAGTTGTTATCTTCAGATACTCATTATCCAAAAATTTGATAGCAACATCATTGATACTATATATATGTAGTCTCACCAAAGTTTTCCATACAGGAAAGTTCTCCTTGTTCAACTTTGGTACCTCTCTTTTGTGAGTCATGATCTTTAGCTTTAAGTACCTTCAAACTTCTCTCTATAAGAATTGTTCTCTAATATCTTTGATTACAAGGATTTCAACACAAACTATTTACAATTATTAGAAAGAAAAGAGTAGGGTTTTGATCTATACATTTACAACTCACATTGGAGGTTCAGATAACTATTTAGTTCATGTGTTGATTCGTTGATGATTCCCCTTGTCAACTTCGTCTCTTAACTCTCTCGAAACTCCTTCAAGTAGTTATCCCCCTTTACATCAAACTTAAGCCTTCTATTCAAATTCACTTATCAACTTCAAGAGCATCTACGCAAGTATTCATTTCTCTTTCTTCACACTCACCATCACATACTTATGTTCACCCTTGTGTGCTTTGTTCCATCACATACTTGTGTGTGTTCCCTTAAAGTTAGGCTCTATACCTCCTTAAATAGGTAATTCTTTCCTTTTCATTTTCCATGATCATTGTAGATCTTAGGATTTATGATTTGGTTCATTAGATTCATTATTTCTTTTTATCTTCCTTCTTTTCTAGAAACTTCCCATCCTTTGAATTTGATCATAGGTATTATACCTAATCCTCTCCTTGAATTTAATGATCCAATTCATCAATCTTATCTTCAAAATGGTTTCCATATCCCAAGAAATCAACTAAGTCGGCTAGAAATCATGGTTCCTCAAACACATTCACAATACTATTACTCGACAATTACTAAGTTCAAACACTCAATGATCTTGTAATTACTTAGCCACTATAAGACTCTTTTCTTGATGTTAACTAACCTGCTAGATCGATACTAATGCTTAGTCAATACTAGATTTGGTTGGAAATTATTGTGGTTTCGTTGACACTACCATCACTCAACATCCCTTAATCTTTTATTTTATTTCCTAGCTAAGATTTACATTCATGATATAAACAATCACTCCGTCCTATCAAAGTCTAACCAATCAAATGTCTATTTTATCTTCCTTTTCATAACTCAACATTTCTTCCATGTGATATTGTTATGAGAAATCTCAAAAATCCTCTTCGTCAATCAAATAGATATGACATTTAAATGTGATAGCAATATGTCTTATCAGCAGATTTCACATCAATAATAGAATAACAATTGTTCCAATTGTAAGTTTTCGACAATTGGCATAGCTAAGGCTTTCCAACCATTTGGAGTAATTGTTTCCTATCAATTCAGCATTGGAGTGAAATGTGAATAAATATATAAGATAGACAATCTATTAACCAATTGATTTTTGGCTACTCTACTAGGGAAGATGAACATTCATGTATCAACTAGTTGTTGAGTTTATGAGGAGAAATGGTACTCCATCATGAGAATATAATCCTAGTCCTCCAACCAAATTTGGGGTTTAAATATAAAAAATAAGAGATTATTAGCCAAGTGAACACCTTAGCAAGGAGAACATGAAGAGGTTTAGCAGATTATAGGAGAATGAGTCTAGTCTTGGAAGAAGAAGAAACCTTAGCCAAGAACCTTGAAGGATGAACTAGGGTGAAGGTTAAGGAAGGTTCAATGATAAGTGCCATGTAATTGATATGTTAAAAATAACAAGAAGAGAATACATATTCAATCTAGAGTCAAAAAGGTATACAAGGATCGCTAGGGAGAATGGTAGGAAAAACTCTATTTTTGAAGAGTTGAAGAAAGATAATTTTCCCTTGCTAGAATCCACCTACCCAGGTGGAATGGAATGATAGGAGATGAATTATATCCATGAGTATTTGAGTCATGTTATCTTTGTTGGTTTTTTAAACTACAAAGTAACAAAATACCTGATACCAAGATGGTGAAGATCAAAATAATCTAAGATTAGCTACTTTCTATGCTCAGCTAAAATGGTCTTCAGAACTGGATCCAACTTTGAAAAAATCATAAGGATTTTATACTCTTTAGGCTTTCCAAAACCAAGGCTAGTGCACTTGAGGGATAAAAGATCCAAGACTCGATACTATCTTCACATTTCATTCATTCAATGACATTCTATTATAATATTCATTCCCTACAACAAATTGGTCATAATTCTTCTCACATTACAAGTAATTTTGGGTAAAAGTAGCTAACTAAAACATAGAGATTATAGGAAAACAAGTATTGACCAGCTATGATATTCTTCATACATTAAAATAGATTGATTTTGATTTTAATATTTTTTACTTGACATTTATCCATTATCTCTTCATATGCAAACTAAAATAATTGACCAGTGCCTCATCCATTTAGATTTAGAGTCTCTCCAACTATTTTGACCTAATTGATTACATTACAATCAATATCATCAGTAATTCTCCCTAAAACTCCTTCTTCTTCATATCCTTATTACTGCCTGGAAATCCTATCATATCACTGAAGCATTTACTCAATTCATTGAATTAAAAGCAATAGTGAATTGACATACAACCTATCCTAGTTGCATTAACTTGAACAAGCTTTGCCCATACAATCTCAAAACAACTAGTCAATAACAATGGAGACAAGATTTAGAGAAAAAAGGTATGGTGACAGATCATCTTTGTATTAATTCTCTTTGAAAATTATGTAACATTGAAATAGTACTCAAAACAACTCAAGACAAAATAATCTAATCCTTCAAAGCTAATGTATCTTCGAATTTGCATAGAAAATACATCATAGAATTTTTGACATCAAGAAAAACTAGATCAAATGCAAACCTAGTGAGAAAACTAAAATTTCCATAATACTCTAGACCCTTTCTCTAGCCTTGGAATCTCACTTATATAGTGTGATATGCAACAAGCTTTAGGCCTAGAGAGTACTGACAACTATCATTAAGAAATAAAGATATTTTACAATTGTACTATCATAAAAGACAAAAATTAGTGCAACAGAATGATTTACCTCATGAATATTCTTTTTCTGGGGACCACTTCTACTACACTTCTTTGTTGCTAAGGAGTTCATGAGTGGCTTTGTCGTTGTTGTCATTCCTTGGAGGGTGTAACCAATGGATTTTCTTGCAATGGACCTGGCTCTGATGTTTGTAGACATGATTCAACTCAAATTTTTCCATCTATTTCATCATCCACTAACAAAATAATAGTCAAATTTGACTGTCCTATTGCCAAGACATTAATTTGGACCTCTATGCTTATGACTGTAATTGGTTGTTTACCTTTGTCTTCTTCTACTTTTACTGAGGCATCAATTACTTGCAACTCATCTTGTTTCATTTCATCATGATTAGTTTCACCAAGCTCTAACTGCTTTTCATGTACAAAATCAACTAGCCACTTGTTAAAAAGTGTGTCATTTAGCCAATTGAAACTCAAAATATCATGTTATTTCTTAATCACATACTCTATTTCAATAAAATCTTCTCTTAAAGAATCATTTAATATTTGCACTTTTACAACTTCTTCAGTTGTATTTTCCCACCATGCATTTACTTTTTCATTTATGACTCTATTCATCCTAAGGCATAACAAGTCATCCAATTCTTGGGCCCATTCCTCTTTATCTTTTAACTTATCCTTTTTATCCATGGTATGGGGGGGAAGTTCAAAGTTTCTACTCTTATATTTTGTGAGATAGTTTATGATCCTCCTTTGGAATGCAATTCTCTAATTATCAAACTTGGAGAGATCATTTTTCAACTCAAAAGTGCTTTCTATTTGTTCACACAAAAAAATAATAACTAAAAAACACAAGAGAGTGACATCCTTATCCCTGTTATTCCATTTATTGACAATTGGTTGCAATGCATCCTCATTTCCTTTTAGATCATTCCATATTCTAACTACTTTTTGCAGTTGTTCATAGAAAGGAGGCCAATCAATTTTATCTACTAAATACATAATTTCTTTACTCAATTTATCCTCATATTGAATATCTAGTTCCACATGCAATGCCCATAGTTTTCCTTTTTCTTCTTCAAATTCCTTTGTAGTATAATATTCAGGCCTCTATGGTGTGTACAACATTTCTATTAGAGGAGTGGACTTAAAAGGCTCCACTAGTGGATGAGGATAAGAAATTCTAGGCCTGCTAGACTATCCTTGGTGCCCCATCACTTTATTCTCAACCTCTATTCTCTTCTACATTTCTTTATTATAAGTTGCCAGAACTTGTTCATATTTTTCTTCTAATTCTATTTTTTTTCCCCCTCAGAGTTATGGCTAGGGTGAGGTTGGTTTTGCAACCTCCACATTTGGAATATCCTCTACCCTTTTTATAATCAGGTTTCCAATCAAGCTAGTATCATCAGGCTAAGAGGAACTAGCTCTGGATCCTTTTCTAATCGACCAAATCACTAATGCAACATCATCTTCACTAAATTTGGTTTCACCTTTTTATCTGCATTTAATTTCTTGGTGACTGAGTCAAAAACCATTGCATCTGCAATGTCCCAATTTGGTAGAAGCAAGACCCTAGATGATTTTATCATTTTTCTTCACTCTTCATGGGTCAACCTTTTAAACTCTTGCATCATCTCATCCTTTATTTAATCTTATAGAGTTGCTTCTTCCATTTTTGGTTTCTCTGCCTTTCTCTTACTACACCTTTCTTCAAATAGTTCAATATTAGTCCTCCATGCAAACTAATAAAAAGCTCTAGGTTTGACAAAGCTATCATCAGAAAGAAACTCTTGACTAGCTTGTTCTACCATAGGGTCTAATTACCTTCCTCTATAATTACTATCAGTTAATTCTAGGCTAGGCATGGAAGGCTCTTGAGGATTCCCCATTCCTAATTCTAAAATGGTGATAAAAATCCCTCTTGGGATCCTAATTGCTCCATTTGCTCCTTAGTAATATGTTCATCTACTAAATGCAATAGGGACTAAGAGGGTGAGTATTCCTCTATTTGAGACACCTTTTTTTCTTCTATCTTTTACCTATTGGCCTTTGGCTCTTCAGGCCTCTCTTCCAAAATAGTGCTAGTTGGTCCAATTATTTGTTTAACTTTGTCAACTAGATGTTCTTTATTTTTAATGACACTATAGACAGATCTCTTCTAAATAACCAGTTGCTCTGATCCTACTACAAGGGTAAAAGATTATTTTTTCATGACTTCTTAGGTCTTGTCAAGATAATAATTAATAAAGAATGTCTTATTCTCATTCATTGCCTCCATGATCTCTAGAAAAGTGATCATCAATTTATTTATCTTATCTGCCTCTATCTTGGCATCTTTTATAGGCTTATAATCCTTATCAAAATAATTAATAAATTCTAAAAGCTTGTAATAAACTCTCCACTTCTCTTTTTCAATCTCTTTTTCCTAGAGAGAGAATTTATTTCTTATTATATCTTTAGGGATGTAGGAAAGATGTTTTTTGGCACGAGTGTTAGCCCTTTATCCAAAAGTATCAAAGAATCCTTCACTATAATTGAAACAATCATGGTAGACAACCATTTTTTATGGGTCTAAGAATTTATACAAAAAAGCCAACCACCTTTAGTGATTATGAATTGATGAGCCACTATACAAAATGGGAAAATTGAACCTCTAGACTGACCAATTTTTTGTGCTTCCTCTAGTTGATATATCTGCCATAACATTTTAGCTATTCACACCTTTAGAGTAACCTGGTAGAGAAGCACATGTGGGTTTTTTTTTAAATCCATAAACTTTGAACACTACTGACATAGGATATAGTATGATATCTACCTAATTATGGGAAACCTTCAAACCAATAGGGCTATCCATAGGTCTAATGAAATCTAGTAGTGCCTTAGGTATTTTGGGATTGTCCCTTAAAAAAAGGCTCCATAACCTAGATGTGAAGTATCTATCAAATCTCAAAAAGATGGCCTCTTCTGCATCCCAAGTCATATCTACACTCCATAATTGGACTGGTAGAGCTTCTCCCTTGAATTCTCTATTCAACACCATTTTTCCAAAGAAAGTAACTCCCTTATATAAAAACATATTGATCAACAAAGAGTAGTGGCCATATTTTTTCTCAACTTTTTCTTTTGCAATTCCCATTAGGCCTATGTGAATTTCTTTTGCTAAATAAGATAAAAAATCAAAAATAATATCCACACTAGAGGAAGAGATATGTTTCATCATATACATGAACTTTATTGGCATAAAATCTTGTTCATCCTCACCAAAAACCCTACACAAAGTCATGTAAATGTCTATGGCCCTAGTATTGAAAAACTACTTCTTGAAAGACTCTTTAATTGATACAATCACAAAGGTCAAATTACCAATTGTAGCAAAGTGTCCTCTCAATGCACAATGTTGATGGAAATCTGATTGAAAAGCTCATTATTGAAGATCAAAGAGGGAGATTGTTGCAAAGAAGAAAGTTTGTTGTTAAACAGAATGTTTTCAATCATTATTTTTTCATTGATGTCAAACCTGCTATTTGTAGGAATGACATTTGCTTATAAGATCCAAGTACTATCACTTAGTTGATTTATGAAGAGGATATTAAAAACAAGATGTAACAAGAGCACCTAAGGGAAAGGTTGAGTTATGATGTTGTAATGAAGTGCAAGGATTAGTTAAGACAATGGTTAAATGATGTATTGATAACATACTCAAAGATACAAAGGTTGGTCACACTTAGGAACATTGGAGGAACAAGTTGTAACAAGGATGACTACAAAGCTTAAACTAAGTTCATTAGTAGATGTCAAGAAAGCTAGTTGAAGTCAAAAAAGTTCTTAGTTGGAGCCGAGTAACAAAATTTTCTAGTGTGTGATGAGTGATCTTCACATGCTGAGCATCAAGAAAAACATAGTTGAAGCCAAGTAACACAATATGTGTCGAGCACCAGTATTTCAATAGTATCAAGTTGCTGCATTATTTTTGAAATACAAAGTTTTTCCAAAATTGAGCCAAAAAAGTTGTTGTCTTGAATTTTGTCAACTAGTTGGAGGATAAGGATGATGAACTTGTGGCACAAAATTCTATGTAAACTATTTTTGAGCGAATTCAAAAGGATTATTCAAGAAGTTTCTAGAGGAAACATAATATGGGTGAGATGCAATGAATCCTACCTAATCCATACAAATTGAAATTAAATAATGGAAGAATCAAGTAGGAAAAGGAAATCCAAGGCTTCTATTTAAGGAGTCACAAACCAAGAAGAAAATGTTGTTGATGCTACTGCTACTGAAGAGCCAAAAATGGGAAGTGGTTAGAAGGGTGTCAAGAAGAGGGCATCTAGGAGAAGGAAGAGCACAGAAGCTCTACTTCTACAAGTGGTCATGAAGAGATGATTGCACTAGTACATTGAGCATGGAGATTTAAGGAGACTAAGCTTGAAAGGAGGGCAAGCTATCAAGAGTTCTAGTGGTTGAAGGCCAAGCAATGAAAAGAGCTGAAGAGTGATCTGAGATCTGCAAGTTAAGTTGTATGTTGTAGTTAGGTCAAAAAATTTCTAATATTCTCTAGCAATTGTATTAGATAAGGAAAAATCCTATGGACTTAGGTTGGCCTAAAAACCATTTCTAAATCCTTTAACAAGGTGGCATTCCAAGTGAATTTTCTAAAGTTCTCTAACTAGGCCCACTTCTAATAGGGTGGTTAAATCCTCTAACAAGATCACATTTAATAGTGTGTTGTAAGCATTTAATAGGGTAGGACTTTCAAAGGGCATCACTTCAAAAGAGTGAGAATAGAGTTGCATGTTACTAGTGGTTTTTCCCAAATTGGGTTTCTACATAAGTCACTATGTTATGTGTTGATCTTTTATGTGTTATGCTTGCATATTGATTTACAATAACTTGCTAATTAGAAAATTTAATGCTTGGATGATTGAATGGTTGAATGGGCTCACTATACTTAGTGAAAATGTTTGAATAGGACACTTGGACCTTGAATAACTGATTCACCCACCCCCCCACACCCCCCCCCCCCCCCCCCCCCCCCCCCCCCCTCTCAATTATTTTAAAGCATTTCTAATAAATGTCTAATTTGATCTTTACAAGACAAATACTCCTTCTCTAACCCTTGAAAATCAATAATCTCATGATAGTCTATGGTTGGCTCCATATTAAAAACCTCTTAAATTTCTTCTATATTAATTTTCATTAAACATTCCCCATCTATTAATCTCACCATCCTAGGCACTGGGTCATAATTTAGGGCCAAAACTCTGAGAAGGTTTGAATCCATGAAAACCCCAGTGACTACTAACTTACTTAAATCAAAATTTCATACATTTTATGGGGGGAAAATTATTATCTCTCTAAGAACTATTTCTTGAACAATTGGATCCCTATCTTAGAGGTTATGACATCCCTAGTCTAATTCCCCTTATCAAACAAACTATCTACAATTCACAGTTTAGGGTTCCTAGGGACTATTTTCTTAATTTGGGATGATTCATTTATGGATTCACTTAAATTTTTCTCGGTAATCATCATGGATATTTCTACTAGCATATTCTACTTTCCCAGAGAAACCCTTCTTCATAGGTATATTAGATAATAATGCAAAAAAACCAAAATTTCTTGAATGAAATATAGATTGAGATACTTACTTTTCTTTCTAGTTTCTTTCTTTGAATTCAATAATGAATCAATAATATAGAAACTTTTTCACAATTCAACTAGGTTAGAAAAAAGCTCTTCAAAAAATTCTAGCTCTAAAAAATTGAGAATACATTTGCATGAAGAAATCCTTTGACATTCTGCAATATATTCCTTGTTTCATTTCACACAGAGAGCTTTGATTGTCATAAATGCATCACAGAGAAATATAGTGGCATCACCTTTCAAACTTGAAAATAGGTCATCAATTTTTGAAAAATCTGACAATTTAGGAATAAAATAATTTATGGCTCAGCTTCAACCCTCTTCATCGGTAGTCAATCCAATTGAATCTTTCCACATAAGCCTTTTCTTTCACTACTGGTGACTTACATTGGACCCACTTACACCTCCAACCATGTGTCATGTTCTCACTATATCACCAAGGGTAAAAGTTGAGCAACTCTTGTTGGAAACAAAGTGACCATCATTTATCAACATTGCATTGGATAGTAGAGATTTATGATAATCATAGGATATATAATGTGGGCTCACAGCATTTCCTTCAGGTCTCTATGTCACCGAGGATAAAGTTCTTTCAACTTCTATTAGTGACAAAGTGACCACCATCAATCTTGAGAAGATCTGACAGTGTAGACTAAAATATTACCTTCTACAAAATGAATCCCTTGTGGCATCTAATAGTTTAACTATTTTGGAAACCTAACAAGTTTTTAATGACGTGCAAACATGTGGTTCTTTCTTTAAGGGTTGGTCCTACCACAGATCCATGTGGCAGGTGGTGGCTTTTTGCCAAGGATAAAAACCTTACAATTTCTCTTGGTGAAAAAGAGACTATCGTTGATCTTGAGAAGATATAATGGTGAAGGCCTTTTTTCTTATTACCTCATTCCTTTTCATTTATTGGGTCCCATGGGAAAGTATTTTTTGGTCACTATGTAACTAAGAGTAAATAGCATGTGATTTCTTATGGCGACAAAGAGATAGCTCTTGATCTTAAGGAAGATCAAGGGCTATTGTTATTCAATTGATTTTTCAAATGAAAACATAAACCCATAGAATATTTAAGATAAAGGCTTAGGTTATAATTATTTTGGGAACTTACGATAATGTTAAACAATACAAACATTTTTTTTTAAAAGGTTCCTGAGAATAAGAGGGGGTATTTAAAAGATTTCTTCCACGCATTTTTTATTTTGAAAAGGCATGTTATGCAAACATAATCAAAATCTTTCTAGGGAAATACTTAGTGAAACAAAATTAGGGTTATTCTAGGGTCAACAAAATTAAAAAAACAAAACTCTAATTTTCATAAAGGGAACTTGGAACTTTCATTTAGAGATGCATTAAGATAAACTTAAAGTGAAAACTAGACCAACAATGTCTATCTGGGAATGATGAAAATGCATATTTGTACAAGTGCTCATTATCCTTAGAAGAAGGAGACCAGATGTATTCAAATAAGACTAATGACAAACCTAAGAGAGCAAAACCATAAGAAGGAAAAACTATACAAGGTTATACAAGAATTTACAAAGATTTACAAAATATGCAAAAAAAACCCTAAAACTATTATTCATGGAAAGTAACAAGTATTTTCAACAAAAATACCTCTTTAAGAACTATCCATGAACTATCAATTCAAGAATATTGCTTGATAAATCTTTCAAAATATATGAATCTTCTCCCTGTGTAGCTTCAACTAGGTAAGTACCTAGCCATATAGGATCAAAATTTCCACAATCCTAGCATTCCACATGAGAACTAGGTCTTCTATTTCAAATTTCTTATTCATGGTCTTTCTGTCATATAACATTTTGACTTGTAGTTGCAATTTTGCATTTCTAAGAGAAGCTTCTTTTCTAGTCTTAGCTAATCCTACCAATTCATCTATTCTCTCATGCATATCATCAATGACATCTTCATTATACATTTGAATGTATAGGCCTACTAGATTGTTCTGGGGCATTCATTCTTGGATTCCATATACCAAATCAAAAGGTGCCACACTTATTGCTTTCTTTATTGTTAGCCTATTAGCCTATATTTCCAACTATATTTTGGAATCCCATGCCTTTTAGTTATCATCTAGAGTCCTTTTTATAACTTTTAACAAGCTCTTATTGGTAGATTCAACTTGTACATTTCCTTCTCGATGATAAGGTGAGGATGTTGAACTCATTATGTCATATTTATCACAGAATTTTATAAATTCTTTTGACCTAAAACACATTGCACTTTCAATTATAATCCTTTGAGGTCCATGCCTTGTGATGATATTATTCAAAAGGAAATTAATCCCTACTTTGCTAGTAGCATTTATTGTGGTAATGGCCTACACCCATTTTGTAAAATAATCTATAGCCACTAGGATCCATGAGTAACTAGTACTTGACTTAGGGGCAATCTCACCTATAAAATCCATACCTCATTGCTGGAAAGGTGCCTAAACTTCAACTAGTTTTAAGGGAGTATTTCTATAAAACTTTAGATTACCTACAAATCTATGATATGCATCACTTTTCCTAACAAGTAACTGCATATCTTTGAAAAGAGTAGGCCACAAAAATCCAAATCTCATTACTTTATGAGTAGTAGTTTTAGCCATGTAGTGTCCTCCACATCTTCCTAAATGCATCCCATTTAATATATCCTTTTATTTTTCTTGATCAATGCACTTTAATAATACTCCTTCAAAGTTCCTCCACCATAGATTATTTCTAACAATAATGAATCTTATTGCATGCAACTATGTGCTTCTCTTCTCATTATCCTTAAGATGGGGTGGGGCTTCCATTTTTTTTAAATAGTATATGACATTGGTGTACCATTCACAATTATCCATATCACACAATCCTAACCTTAAGTCATCTGTTACCATGTTTATTTTATTGGAATCCAAGTTTGATTGAGCCATGAGTTTTTTTAATCCTTGACCTCTTACCAACTTAGTAATTAGGATGTTAATGTTAAACTCCTCAATTCAATTGATCTATTTGCACCTCCTACTAGACACTTCTTGCTGAGGTAAAATATCATTAATAGCTATATATAGTACAAATTCTATGACAATGGCACCTACAAGATAATACTTAAAAGCTTTGACAACCTTTACTAAGGGATAAGCCTATTTTTCATTTATCTCATATTTCAATTCAGTAGGTTGAAGGGACTTACTAAAAAATGCAATAGGTTGCTCATACCCTTCCTCATTTTTCTACAATAGAACTCCTACCATAGTATGAAAGGATGCAAAAGAAAATATATGCATTGGTTTTGTATAATCAGGATTCCTAAGGAGTGGGGCATTTTTTATAGCAGTCTTAATATCTTGATAAGATTCTTAGAGTTCATCATCCCAACTGATAACAACTCCCCTTTTTTGCATTTTAGATATTGGTCTACTAATCTTAGCAAAGTTAGTAACAAATATTTTTTTTAAGTTTACTTACCCAAAAAATGATTGTGTTCCTTTTACATTCTTTGTCTTGGGAACTTTATCAATGTAGCTACTCTTTTAGGGTCAATCTTTACCCCATCCTTTAACACTATGTGACCTAACAATCTCCCTTCTATTATTCCAAATGTATATTTATTTGGGTTCAAAGATACTCCATATTCTAAGACTTTGATGAAAATTTTCTTTAAATGTTTACTGCGATCTTTAGTCTTCTTAGAATATGATATAAGATCATCTTTATATACTACCATAAACTTATCAATATATTCATGAAAAGCTACATCCATGGCCCTCTGAAAAGTTTCTCCTACATTAATTAACCCAAATAGCATTCTCACATAGACATATGTGCCCCATGGAGTAGTAAAGGTTGTCTTATAATATTCTTTTTCATTTACAAGAACCTAATTGTAACCTAATAATCCATCCATCATAGATGTCAATTTTGAACCAGACACTTGTTGCAGCATGGCTTCCATATTTGGCAAACCATAGTTATCCTTCAAGGAAGCAATATTTAGGTTCCTAAATCCACATAAATAATTATGTCTCCATTTTTCTTCCTAAGAAGCACTAAATTTAATACCCAAGTAGAGTGTCTAATTGGCTTCATTATTCATCCATCCCTTAGCTCTATTAATTCTTCTTGCATTTTAGGAGCTAAGGTGGGGTTTACTGGTCTTTGCTTTTGTCTAAAGGGTATGACATTTTCCTTAAGTGGGATGAAATGTTGAAATAAATCTTCTACATAGGCTATGAGGTCATCATATGACCATGCAAAAGCATGCCTATACTTTCTTAGCAAATCAATAAGAGGCTTTCTAATTTTAGCAGATAAATTTTGACCAATATAAACCTTCTTTGGGGCTTCAGAGGTGCCAAGATTTACCTCTTCAAGTTGTTGTGGTTTGTGATCTCCAACCCATGACTTAACTCTATCTTGGTTATCAAACATGCTTTCTAGTACTACCAATCTTTTAGGTACTTTATTAGTTTTCAACTATAGAATTTCCTGACCAATAAATATCTCCTCGCCATCTGTTGTTTCAATTAGAGCACTGTAATCTAGTTATTGGCCATGATATTTATCTTCACTTGACAAGTTTAGAATATCTCTATCATCTTCAAAAACTTGCCAATGCTCTATATTATTAGGGATTGAGGGCTAGTTTTGTACTTCTGTGAAATCCCAGCAAATGGTACATCTTTAGATTTAATAGCTACATTTTCCAACATATTGGTCATCTTGTTATGACTCCTCTCCATCCAAGAGATACCAAAGTCATCAAATAACTTAATTTGGTCCCATACATCATTTCTATACTGATTCAATCTCTTGTTCTTAGATGCATAAGTTTCTCTCACTTGGAAAACTACTAATTTAGAATCACCAATAACATGTAACTTTTTTGTTCCATGATGAGTTGCAACTCTTAACCCCAATAAGGGTGCTTCATATTCCACTATGTTATTAGTGCACGAAAAATTGAGTGTGAATGAATATCTAAAAGTGTTCTTTTTTGGAGAAACAAACACTACTCTTACTATTGAACCTTATTTAGAACTTTCCCCATCAACATACATGGTCCACAAAATTTTTGAATCCATGCAACATTCCCCCTCATGTACAATCATAGCTGGGAGTTTCTCAACTTCTTGGATAATCAGCTCTACTCTGAATGCATTTACACCAGTATCTATAAAAAAAGTAGAATACTTATTAACATCATCCCCAAAAATATGGTTGACACTTGGATCCCTATCTACCCTAAAAATCTTTTCACCTATGTGTAAAGTAGCACAGGATAAGTCACATTGAAAGCTACCTCCCATAGCAATGCTCCATTTTATGGATAGCAACATTCCATAATATGGAGGTATATCAACTACAAGGACTGACACTTTAGGGTATGCAACTAATTTGAAGGGTAATGCATTGATAGTACCTATGATAGGCACTTATCTAGCATCCATACCTCTACATCTACCTTGTTTGGTGTCTACTTGTAGACCTAGGGCTTCCATGACTTTAAAAGAAATAATACTATTTGAAGCTCCTAAGTCTAACATGTAGTTCTTTAGAGTTCTTCCTTTTATAACCAAACTAAGAAAAAATGGGTCAATAAACTACAAATAAGCTATAGATGAATCATCTAAGAACTTTTGAGAAATTTGTGACATAATCCCACTATCTTCAACTACCACTGGTGTTTTTTGTATAATCCTTTGTTCAATAGTATCACTATTGTAACTTATCCCACCCAAACATGATAAAGCTTTACTCTTATGTTCATCGATTCTAAATAACTTAGATAAAGGCACTTTTATAGTTATTTGAAACAACATAGATATCATGTCAATTGGATCACATACAGTAGGTTTTATAAGAATACCTAGAGCTGAGATCTTTTGAACAACTGGCGGCACTATTTGCTTAGTAAGATCAGATCCTAATTTCTTATCTTATACACTTGCCTTAACTGTCTCATTTGTCTGAAATTATACCTTCTTTTTGGGCTCCCATTTCTTGGTCTTATTGTCTTTGATCTTTTCTATTTATGAATTATCTTTCTTACTATCATCCTTCATCTTATGAGTAATATATTTTATGAAAATTCTAAAAGGCTTACCGATTTTATTGTTAACCATCCTACTTCTCAACTTGTAATTACTATGAACTTGAGAGACCATTTCTATTGTAATTTTATCAATCTCCTCTCTAGAAGGTTTTCTTAGATTTATGTGACCGACATTTGATGATGTAGTACATACATTATCTTCATCATAGTCTTCATTATTTGAAAATACTTGCTGATGGTGTAGTTGATAAATAGTTCTTTGATTACTAATGTCATTTTCATACTGTTCTACATTAGAATCTTCATAATCATCACACATATTAATCATATTGTAGCTCACATCATCATGATTCTTTTCTTTTTCCTCCTCCTCATTCTACACATTTTGATTTGTAGCAAATGATTGGGCTACTGCATAATAGTCTAAGGAGTGAGGTGATTGGCATATGATGCACCATGGCACATCATTTGTCATGTTTATAGAACTTCTTTATAGAGGGTTAGGGGTACCCTTATCTTTCATATTTTGGGACTGATTAGGAATAGTTTATCATCTTTCCATTGAGTAGTGTATGGAAAGTTTTGCATTCTTGGTTGCCTATTAAAATGATTGTTGCTCACCAGAGATTTTTCACCAGCATTAGATTTTTCAATAAATCCAATACTTGACCCATTGTGACTTCCTCAAGCTTACTACTTGTAGGTGATTTATCATTTTCCTTCTTATTATTCTCAGGGTTGAAAATTTTTGGGTTATCTCTCCTTCCTAGCTTACCAGGTGCTTTCCTATTGTTTTTAATATTTATAGCTATCTTATAAGCATCCCTTAAAGTTTTGGGATCTTTTTCTCTCAAATAATAAGTCATTTTACTATCAAAAGCATTGAATATGTAGTAAGACATACATCTTCATTTAATCTCATTACCTAAGATAGCTTATACATTCCCTTCTGAAACCTTACATTGAAATCAAAGGTAGATTCATTAGGGTTCTTTTTTATGTTGTTGAAATCATTCAACATGAAGCCATCATTAGTATTATCTCCATACCGTTCTTTGAATAACTTTTTAGATCACTCCATGAACCAATGCTATCATCTAGTAGTCTCCTAAACCATTTCCTTGCATCTTCAGTTAATAAGTGCATGAACAACTTCATCACTACATTCTCATTTTCTACTTCAAAATCATTTAACATGTTTATGAAAATTCTCAAATATTCCTCATGAGTAACAACATTATTCCCTGAAAACTTCACAACTTTGTCTCTTAAGTCAAATGATATTAGACGTTGAAAACCAGGAACACCTAAGAATGAATGACTTTTTTTTGTACTTCTCCATGTATATAGGTTTCTTCTAAAAACCAACAACATTTGACGTACTTGTTGCATTTTTCTAGTTATAAATAATCATTTGAGACTATTGTGTTTGAACAACCAGGATCTGAGTACTAGTGGTAGATGACAAAGCATATGTTGATTGAGACATACTTTTATTAGAGACTATTGGTCCATAGATGGGGACAATGGTTGTGGCTTGGGTGGATAAATTAGGCCATGAGGCTAAGGCATAATTGGACTTAATGAGTTGAATCTACCTTCTAGTTTTTGCTGCGCGAGCTTCATTTTCAACTTTCTCAATCTCTTTTGCTATATCCTCCTTCTCTTTTTTAGCCTTTTCAAGATCCATATCTAACTTAGACATAGGAGGGTTTTTAGGATTATTTGGTATAGCTTGAGGCTCATTTATTTGGATTCCTACAACTTTACTTTTTCCTTTTTCTATTGGTTTAACAGTTGGCTCTACATGGTTTGTTTTAATAGGCTTATAGGGTTGAACTTGAGATATAATAGGTTCTTTCCTTTGGTTTATGAGTTTTTCTTTTTCTACAACCTTAGATCTCAAACTATCTATATCTCCAAAAATATCGGCATGAAGAACTGAAGTTATTTCTCCCAATTTTTTGTTCTTTTTTAAGGCATCCATCCCTCTAAGAAAATTCTCTCTCTCAATAAGAGAATTCAAGGTGGCTTGCTCTCTTTCTTTCTCCAAATGAGCATGTTTGGCTTCTTCCTGTGCAACCTATTTTTTTAGAACCTCTTGTTGGGTGATGCAATGCACTCCCTTGCCCACAGGTGGTTAATTATGTGGTGTTCCATGTTCACTAACAGTCATGGATTTTGGTGCAACGAAAAATGGGCCCTACAATTGGTATCAGAGCCTAGTTTTGGCCTGGTCATGGGTTCAAATCTCCCTGGTGCCTTCCTAACCTGCATAAGCACCTAGTATGCATGTCGAGGGGGAGATTTTTGGGTGATGCGATGCACTCCCCTACCCACAAGTGGTTAATTATGTGGTGTTCTATGTTCATTAACAGTCATGGCTTTTGGTGCAATGGAAAATGGGCCCTACACTTCTATGTTTAAGTATACTTCCTTTGGATCTGTAGAGGTTTCTTCTAAATCAACAGGATCATCAAGATCTATAAGGTTTGTCTCTACATACAGAGCTTTTCTAGGATTAAGAGGATCTTCCATAATATTCTTATATCCCATCTATCACATCTGGTCTATGCAAGACATCTCCTATTGAAGACATATTCTTATCCTGATAGGCTCATTCTCCTTGTAATGGGATACTAAACATCCCTCCTAAGAGTCTTATGGGTTTTGATTCAAAGCTTAATGAAAAAGATTCTCTCCCTACCATAGGCTAGTATTAAGAGTTTACTGATACACTACGTCTTGGTTTCCAATTAGAGTTTACATATGTTTTCTTCTTATTTTGGTTCTTCCTACCACCTTGAGGAAAATCAATATAAAATGGTACTTCTAGATTGGCTCTTGTATAAGATTGTTTATTTTTTCTCTTGTCTACCATTTGTGGAAATTAATTGTCAATAAGCACTAGTTTCAAAACCTTGACCAAGTTGCCACCCTATTCTAGGGAAAATATAGCATGAAGTAAATTTTGACTCAAGAAAAATATCACAAGATAATATGAATAATTTTGACGCACAAAAAGACTAATCACAAAGAACATAGGACTCTAACTCTTGCTTAATAGATAAGACACTTTTATAAGGATAGTATACATCAATCTACACCTGTGGTACTGGGGACTTTCTCCTCTTTTAAATTCTCAAGGTTTGTCACTAGAATAAGTCCAATATAACCATGAGAAATTACTAAAAGAAAGTGATAAAGATGTATATAGATAGGACCAAAAACTATAGTACTTCTCATGCATAAGCATTTGTTGAAAAACTCCCAGTAGAGTCACTATTTTATTGGTATTTTAAACAACCAATTAACAAAATACCTAATATCAAGATGGTGAAGGTCAAAATAACCTAAGGATTAGCTAATTTCTATCCTTAGCTAAATGGTCTTTAGATCTAGATCCAACTTTGATAAAATCATAAGGATTTTCTACTCTTTAGGCTCTGCAAAACCACGGTGGGTGCACCTGAGGGATACAAGATCCAAAACTTGATGTTATCTTCACATTTCATTCATTCAATGACATTCTATTATAATGTTCATCCCCTACAAAAAATTGGTCATAATTCTTCTCAAGTTTACAAGTAATTTTGGGTAATAGAAACTAAATAAAACATAGAGATTATATGCAAATAACTATTGACCAACTATGATATTCTTCATACATAAAAATACAGTTGATTTTGATTTTAATATTTTTTACTTGACATTTATCTATGATCTTTTCATGTGCAAACTAAAATAATTCATCAATGCCCCATCCATTGGGATTTAGAGTCTATCCAACTATTTTGACTTGATTGATTGCATTACAATCAATATCATCAACAATTCTCCTGAAAACTCATTCTTATTTAAAAATCCTATCATATCACTAAAGCATTTACTCAATTCATTGAATTAAAAGGAATAGTGAATTGGCATACAACCTATTCTAGTTGCACTAAATTGAACAAGCTTTGCCCATACAATCTCAAAACAACCAGTCAACAATAATAGAGACAAGATTCAAAGAAAAAACATATGGTGACAGTTCATCTTTGTATTAGTTCTCTTGAAAAATTATGTAACATTGGATAGTAATCAAAACAACTCAAGACCAAACAATCTAATCCTTCAAGGCTGATGTATCTTCAAATTTGCGAAGACAATATATCATAGAATTTTTGACATCAAGGAAAATTGGACCTAATGCAAACCTAGCAAGAAAATTAAAATTTATAGAATACTCTAGACCCTTTTTCTAGCCTTGGAATCTCACTTATATCATGCGAGATGCAACAAGCTTCAAGCCTAGAGAGTATTAATAGTTGTCCTTAAGATAGAAATATATTTTACAATGTTACTACCATAAAAGACAAAAATTGATGCAACAAAATGATTTACATCATGAATATTCTTTTTATGGGGACCACTTTTGCTACACTTCTTTTTTGCAGAGGAGTTCATGATTGGCTTTATTGTTGTTGTCAATCATCAGAGACTGTAACCAATGGACTTGCTTGTAATAGACCTAGATCTGATATTTTTAGACTTGATTCAACTCGAGATTCTCCATCCACATCATCATGCTCTAACAAAATAATAGTGACATTTGATTGTCCTACAACCAAGTCATCAGTTTGGGCCTCTATGCTTATAACTACAATTATTTGTTTACATTTGTCTTCTCCCTCTTTTATCGAGGCATAAGTTACTTGTAACTCATTTTGTTTCATTTCATCATCATCAATTTCACTAAGTTCTAACTACTTTGCATGTATAAAATCTGTCATCCACTTGTCAAAAAGTGTGTCAACTGACCAATTGAAACTCAAAATATCATGTTGTTTCTTCATCACATACTCTACCAATTTATCTATTTCAACAAAACCTTCTATTAAAGAATCATAAAATATTTGCACTTTTACAACTTATTCAATTTTATTTTCCCACCATGCATTTCCTTTTTCATTTATGACCCTATTCATCCTAAGGCATAATAGGTCATCCAATTATTGGGCCCATTCTTCTTTATCTTTTAACTTATCCTTTTTATCCAAGACATGGGGGAAAATTTCAAAGTCTCTACTCTTATATTTTGCAAGATAGTTTATGATCCTCCTCTGTAATGCAATTCTTTTATTATCAAACTCAAAGAGATCATTTTTCAAGTGAAAATTCTATTCTATTTATTCACAAAACAAAGTAATAACTAAAGAACACAAGAGAGTGACATCCTTATCCCTGTTATTCCATTTATTAACAATTGGTTTCAAGGCATCCTCATTTCCTTTTAGCTCATTCCATATGCTTATTACTTTTTCCAATTGTTCATATAACGTAGGCCAATAAATTGCATCTACTAAATACAAAATTACTTTATGGTAGATTGTGGTGATTGATCAAGAAAGTAGTGTACATACTTTGTAATTCTTTGGGGTTCGGGGCCCTATTTTATCAAGATTTTGGGCCGACATGTAATTATTAATTATAACCCTAAAATGGCATAAAATACTTGTATAAAGGGGTTTAGGGTTAGGTATTTTTCATTATGATGTGATGTGAAATTGGTTCTTGTGGTGGTATTGAGCTATAAGGGATTATGGATTGTAATCAAGTTGTAATCATTGGATTGTAATAAGATCAGACTTGTTGTTTGGTGTACGTAGCCTAGGGATTGGGTGAACCATGTTAAATCTTGGTGCCTTGTGTTCATTTCTGTGTGATCTATTATTTTTTGTTATTGATTATATTTGCATGTAGTTTTTATTTCTATCTGTGGTTTAATCCTAACAAGTGGTATCAGAGCCTAGTTGCTTTTTCAATTTTCCTCTATAGGAAAGTTTCACGGTTGAGTGAGAGTCTCACGGTTGTGTGTATGGAAAAAAAAAGAGAGTGAGTTTTGTAAAGACTGGGAAGGAAAAAAAAAAGGATAAATTAGAGCTTGTGCATACAGATGTATGGGGACCGGCTTAGGTATCTTCCATTGGTGGCTCTCATTATTATGTTACATTTATTGATGATGGAACTAGAAAAGTATGGGTTTATTTCCTTAGACAGAAATCTGATGTATTTCAAACTTTTAAGAAATGGAAATGCTTGGTTGAGAATGAGATTGGTAAGAAATTAAAATGTCTCAGATCTAATAATGGTGGTGAGTATTGCAGTCATGAATTTAAAGATTATTGCTCCACTAATGGTATTCGTAGACAAAAAAATGTTCCAAGGACTCCATAGGAAAATGGAGTGGTTGAACGCATGAACAAGACTATAATGGAGCATGCAAGGAACATGAGGTTTCATGTTGGGTTTCCCTTATACATATGGGCAGAGGCTATCAATACTATTGTATATTTGATTAATAGAGGTCCCTCTACTCCTTTGGGTTGTGGTATTCCAGAGGAGGCATGGACTAGTAAGAAGGTGAGTTATTCTTTTCTCCAGACATTTGGTTGTGAAGCTTTTGCTCATATAGATTCTGAAAATTGAACCAAGCTAGAAGCTAAGTCAAAGAAATGTGTCTTTATTGGATATGGCATTAATGAATTTGGTTATAGGCTTTGGGATTTTGAAAATCAAAAAATTGTAAGGAGTAGGGATGTCATATTCAATGAGAAAGTGTTGTATAAAGATCTGTTTCAGCAACATGAGAAGAAAGAAGATGATTATGTAGTGCTAGATGATACTTCAAAAGCTGATGTTCCAGCCATTCCTCATCATGTGCAACAATTGTAACAAAAAATACCACACACACCAGTGAATGTTAGATGGTCAACAAGGCAAATTAGACCTCCACAAAGATTTTCTCTCTCTTTGTATTCTATTTTACTTACTAATGTTGGTGAACCTAAAAGTTATGATGAAGCTATGTAGGTGGATACTAAGATTCAATGGGAGTCTGCAATGAAAGATGAAATGGACTCTTTGCTGAAGAATAAGACATAGGATTTGTGCAAGTTGCCTACAAGTAAAAAGGCTTTACAGAATAAGTGGGTATATAGGTTGAAAGAAGAGGAAGGAGGTAAGAAAATATTTAAGGCCAAGTTAGTTGTAAAAGGATTTGCACAGAAAAAGGGAATTGATTTTGATGAGAAATTTTCTCCTGTTGTTAAAATGAATTCTATTCATACTATTTTAAGTCTTGTGGCTACTGAAGATTTGCATTTAGAGTAGCTTGATGTTAAAATAGCCTTTCTTCATGGTGATTTGGATGAAGAAATATATATGGCTCAACCACAGGGTTTTGAGGTCAAAGGTAAGGAGAACTTAGAGTGCAAATTGAAGAAAAGTTTATATGGCTTCAAGCAAGCACCTCAGAAATGGTATCTAAAATTTGACAGTTTTATGCATAAGCATGGATATAATAGGTGTCATTCATATTACTGTGTTTTTTTTAAGAGGTTGGATGATGATAGATACATTATTTTATGTTTATATGTTGATGATATACTTGTAGCTAGGTCTAACATGGATCATATTAAGGGGCTAAAACACCAATTAGAACATGCATTTGCTATGAAGGATTTGGGGGAAACAAAAAAAATCATTGGTATGAAGATTTTCAGAGATAGTAAAAATAGAACATTGATGCTATCTCAGGTTGATTATGTTGAGAAGGTGTTGCAACATTTTTCTATGGAGAATGCTAAACTTGTCAGCACACCTTTACTTGGTTATTTGAAATTGACTAAGGAGATGTGTCCTAAGACACAGGAAGAGGAGGAGAAGATGTCCAAGGTACCTTATGCTTCAACCATAGGGAGCTTGATGTATGCTATGGTATGCACTAGGCCAGATTTTGCACATGCAGTGGGAGTCATTAGCAGGTATATGAGTCATCTAGGAATTGAGCATTGGAATGCAGTCAAATGGATTCTTAGATATTTGAGAGGCACAACTAATAAGTGTTTACACTTTGGGGGCTATACTACTGATTTACAAGGCTATGTTGACTCAAATTTGGTAGAGGTATTGATACTAGGTAGAGTACTACAGGTTATGTCTTTACTGTTGGTGGGACAGTTGTGAGCTAGGTTTCTATGTTATAGAAGATTAATGCTCTATCCACTATAGAGGCAAAGTATGTTGCTACTACAGAGGTAGCCAAGGAGATGATATGGCTTTAGTTCTTCTTGGAAGAATTGGGACATCCTCAAAAGGATAATTATTTGTTCACAGATAGTCAGAGTGTCATTCATGTTGCCAAGAATTCAGCTCTACATTCTAAGACCAAACACGTATAGTTGCAGTAACATTTCATTCAGTCAATGTTGGAGGATGGATAGTTAAAGCTAGAGAAGATACATACAAATGACAATCCATTAGATATGTTGACAAAGGTTGTAACAAGGGAGAAGTTGAACTCCTCTTCAGCTTTGGTTGGTCTTCTAAACTGAACATGAATAAAAGAATAGTAGAGTCCAGGGTGGTTTGATCCAGTAGGAGCCTCATGTGGTAGTGTTATTGCTATAGGATTAGTCTCCAAGTGGAAGATTGTTGTTTAGTGTGGAGCCTAATCAGTCCCCAAGTGGGAGATTGTTAGATTGTGGTGACTGATCAGGAAAGTACTGTACATACTCCATAATTCTTTATCAAGATTTTGGGCCAACATGTAATTATTAATTATAACCCTAAAATGGCATAAAATACTTTTATAAAGGGGTTTAGGGTTAGGTATTTTTTCATTATGATGTGATGCAAAATTGGTTCTTGTGGTGGTATTGAGCTATAAGGGATTACGGATTGTAATCAGGTTGTAATCACTGGATTGTAATAAGATCAGACTTGCATTTTGGTGGATGTTGCCCAGGGATTGGGTGAACCACGTTAAATCTTGATGCCTTGTGTTCATTTCTCTGTGATCTATTATTTTTTGTTATTAGTTATATTTGCATGTAGTTTTTATTTCTATCTATGGTTTAATCCTAACACTTTCCTCAATTTATCCTCATATTAAATATCTAGTTCCACATGTAATGCCCATAGTTTGTTTTTTTCTTCTTCAAAATCCTCTGCAGTATAATAGTGAGGCCTCTATGGTGTGTCTAGAATTTCTATTAGAGGAGTAGATTTAAAATGCTCCACTGATGGATGAGGATAAGTAATTCTAGGCTTGCTAGACTATCCTTGGTGCCCTATCACCTTATTCTCAAGCTCTATTCTCTTTTGCACTTCTTTATTAGAAGCTTCCATAACTTGTTCATATTTTTCTTCTAATTGTAATTTTTATTTTTCCTCCCTTAGAGATGTGGCTAGGGTGAGGTTGGTTGTTCCAACATTTATCTTTGTAGCCTCCACATTTAGAGTATCCTATACCCTTTGTACAATTAGATTTCCAATCAAGCCAATATCATTAGGCTGGGAGGAACTAGCTCTGGATCCTTTTCTCATAAACCAAATCACTAATGTAGCATGATCTTCATTAAATTTAGCACCTCTCAACTCTTTTTTCACCTTTTCATATGCATTTAATTTCTTGGTGATGGAGTTAAAATCCATTGTATCTACAATTTCCCAAGTTGGTAGAAGCAAGACCTAGATGATTTTATCTTTTTTCTTCACTTTTTAGGGGTCAAAATTTTTAAGTCTTGCATCATCTCATACTTTATTTGGTCTTGTAGAACCACTTGTTCTATTTCTAGTTGCTCTAACTATCTCTTACAACACCTCTCTTCAAATAGTTTAATATTAATCCAACATGCAAACTTGTAGAAAGCACTAGATCTGACAGAGTTGTCATTAGAAAGAAACTCTTGACTAGCTTTTTCTACCATAGGGTCCAATTTCCTTCCTCTATAATCAATAATAGCTAATTCCAAGCTAGACATGGGATGCTCTTGAGGATTCCCCTCCTCTAATTCTAAAACAATGATAAAAACTCCCCATTGGGATCCTAATTGCTCCATTTTCTCCTTAGTGAGTTGTTCATCTACTAAATGCAATGGGGATTGAGAGGGTTAGTATTCCTCTGTTTGGGACACCTATTTTTCTTCCATCTTTTTCTTCTTGGCCTTTGGCTCTTTAGGGCTCTCTTCCAAAACAATGATAGTTGATCCAATTATTTGTTTACCTTTGCCAAATGTAGGCTCCTTATTTTTAATGACATTATAGCCAGGTCTCCTTTGAATAACCAATTGCTTTGATTCTACTATAGGGGTAAAAGATAACTTTTCCATGACCTCTCAGGCCTTGTTAGGATAAAAATTAATAAAGAATTTCTTCTTCTCATTCATTGCTACATGATCTCTAGAATTTTTATTATCAATTTACTTATCTTATTTACCTCTATCTTGGTATCTTTCAGAGGCTTATAATCCTTATCAAAATAATTAATAAATTCTAAAACCCTAGAATAAACTCTCCACTTCTCTTTTTTAATATCATTTTCCTAGAGAGAGAATTCATTTCTTATTATATCTTGAGGAAATTAGGGTTGATGGTTTCTAGCACCAGTCTTAGCCCTCTATATGAAAATATCAAAGAATCCTTCACTATCATTGAAACGATCATGGGAGACAACCATTTTGTATGGGTCTAAGAATTTATACAAAAACAACCAACCACCTTTAGTGATTATGAATTAATGGGCCACTATATAAGATGGGAAAATTGAACCTCTAGACCAACCAATTAGTTGTGCTTCCTCTAGTGCACCTATCTGCCATAACATTTCAACTATTCCCACCTTCAAAGGTATATGATAGGGAAGCACATGTGGGGTTCCTTCAAATCCATAAACTCTAAACATTGTTGACACATGGTATAGTATGGTATCTACCTAATTATGGGAAACCTTAAAACTAGTAGGGCTATCCAAAGGCCTAATGAAATCTAGTAGTGCCTTAGGTATTCTAGGATCGTCCCTTAATAAAAGGCTCCTCAACCTAGATGCAAAGTAGCTATCAAATCTCACAAGACTGGCCTCTTCTGCATCCTAGGTCATATCTGCATTCCATAATTGGACTAGCTGAGCTTCTCCGTCAAATCCTATATTCAACACCATTTATTTTTCAAAGGAAGTAACTACCTTATATAAAAACATATGTATCAACAAAGAGTAGTGGCCAAATGTTTTCTCAACTTTGTCCTCTGCAATTCCCATTAGGCCTATGTGAATTTCTTCTACTAAATAGGATGCAAAATAAAATATAATATCCATAGAAAAGGAAGAGATCAGTATCATCATATACATGAACTTTAATGGCATAAATCTTGTTCATCCTCACCAAAAACCCTACACAAAGTCATGTAAATGTCTATGGCCCTAATATTGAAAAACTACTTCTTAAAAGGCTCTTTAGTTGATGTAGTAACAAAGGTGAAATTCCCAATTGTAGCCAAGTGTCCCCTCAATGCACCTTGTTTGATTTGATCTTTATGAAAAAATACTCCTTCTCTAACCATTGAAAATCAATAACCTCATGATATTTTGTGGTTGGCTTCTTACCAAAAACCTCTTGAATTTCTTTTGTAGCAATTTTCATTAAATATTTCCCATCTATTTTTCTCACCATCCTAGCTACTAGGTCATAATTTAGGGCCATAACTATGAGAAGGTCTAAATCTATGAAAACCCCAAGGAATACTAACTTACCTAATTAAATTCCATACATTTCCATGGAAGGAAAATAATTTCCTCTCTGAGAACCATTTCTTGAACAATTGGAGCCCTGTTTTAGAGGTTATGACATCCCTAGTCCAATTCCCTTATCAAAAAAACCATCTGCAATTCAAAGTCTAGGGTTCGCAAGGACTATTTTCTTAATTAGGGCTTATTTATTTGTGGATTCACTTAATTATTCTAGGAAATCATTATGGATATTTCTACTAGCATATTCTACTTTCCTAGAGAAACCATTCTTCAGAGTCGTATTAGATAATAATGCAGAAAAACCAAACTTTCTTGAATGATATTGATGTAATACCCCAACCTTGCTTTCAAACTGCAAGCTCTCTCAGGACTACCTTACACCATTTACTAGAAAATTCTAGTTAGTTGGGCCTCGGGTCGAGCTTCTTCACACCCTATGCTTACTAGGACCTTGTTCAAGAGATCCTAATCCTTCAATTGGGGGCCTACCAACAAAGTAACATCAAATTTCTTACTAGCTGGCTCTAGTCCACTACTAACCCTCAAGTCCATCTATAGCTCCAAGGGTGCTAGTTCTTCATCCATGGTTTTTTGAGACTCCTCCTAACATCCATGACCCTAAACAATGTTGATTTCATAGGTGCATTCATCTACTAGGGAAAATACACCAAATTGCTCCAAAAAGGCTACTAGGAATTAGCCCACCTGAATAGCTGGCAATAAGATTTCTTAGAAAAATTCTTAACAACCCTACAAAAAAATTGCATTTATGGACACCCTTTTAGATTACTTCGATATTTTTTGATTTTTCAACCACCAAACTATCTACACAACCAAAGTACAATTTTAGGCCAAAAATGAGGGTTTCAAGTGCTTTATCATTGTTGTGATGGAAATCCACCTTAGAAAACATTCCAAGACCTCTTCTTTGGACTGAATCAAGTTTGTACCTTCTCCTTATCTCTGTGTGTCCAAATTGAGGTGTTTTCATGTTCAATCCCCTCCATAGCCCATTTTTCCAATTGTGATTCCTAGCCAAGTTGCATTTGTCTTGCCTAGGGCATCATTTTAAAAATGCTTGTCATGCTTCCCATGGGCTCTACTTTACTATAAATAATGTACAAGGAGTCTAGTTCTAAATCCCAAGAGGCCATACATTTTATACGGTGGGAAATGGCCTTAAGACTCCATTTTTTTTTGCTGCCCATTTTAGAATAGTAACCTGCTAACTTACAAAATAATTTATTTGAACACACAAAACTCTTTGTAACAACACAAAAGCTAAAGGTAAAATTATAAGTGAAGGAAAACCATCACTAACACTTCCAACTTAGAAAAACCTAAGTCTGATCAGTACAAAGCATGAAAAAATGCTCAAAGCAAGAAACTATTGTAATAAATAAAATGTTAATTACAATCTATACACTATCATTTCTCCTTCTTCCAACCTCTTGAAAAGGTTGAGTTTGACCTTATATAGGATTGACATGGATTTTCCCAACTAATTTACATTCTTGAAGGGATCCCACTAAGAATTTTCTCATTTTGCATAAAAGTTGCAAAAGTTGTCAATGACAACTTTGTAAGAAATGAGCAATTTTTACAATTTTGCAAATTGTCTACCCAAAATTTCTCTACTTGCTACAAAAATTTCCAAAAGGCTTAAGTGTTAGCAATATGTCCAATCAATCAGATAAAGTAATTCATTTTTTTCATTTATGGAAACATATTTTCTTTTTAGATTAACCTCATTCAGTTGCAGAAGAAAATTGTCTAAGTATCAGACAATGTTATAGTAGTGGGATAATTTTGATGATAATAGAATATTCCCTTACAATATTCTCTTGTGTAGTTGACCAAAGATGCATGACATCATAAGTATGACACATGTTTTTACAATCAACCAAACTCAAGTTATGATGAAAACAGTGATGTAGTGGTGACACAGTGCAAAACAGAGCATGTCAACAGAATAAGTTTAACAATTTGATTTATTGTTTTAAGTTATTAAGCCAACTCTAATGATGTTATATGAGCCAAATAATGAATAATTCACTAAGATTTTCCATATAAATAAATTATTTTACTTGCAAAGTTAAAATGTGTTGTGAGTTGTAAAAAGGAGAAAGTGAATGATTCAGTAATCAGTTGATGTGAAGTCAATATGATCTTGCGAAATGAGAGTAACAAGTGAATGTGATACTTTGATATATGATGTGAAGATCTGATGTAGACAGATATATGCACAATCACTATTGTGTGAAGAATCATCAATCAAAAGGTTTTCATAATACAACAAACAAGTCAGTATTGTATGTATACTTATTTCTAGAAGAACTTATTGTATAGTTGCATGTTAGGGCAGTGGGCTCTTCTTGAACATATTTTTATATGATCCACCAACTTTTAATAGTGTTGAGGCTTCTAACAAGGACTTGAGACAATATACATGCTTCAAAGATTCCTAATAGGGTCAATATCCTTAACTAGATTCTTATATATAGTAAATCATCTAGTGGGTTCCTTCCCCATCGAGGTTTTCCCTTGGCCAGGGTTTCCCTAGTTAACAAAATATGGTGTTATGATCTCTCTTTGTGTATGGTTTTTTACATTTCTTAGCACTATTGGTTTGTTTTCTTATGCACATTATAAATTGATTAATAATATTCAGTTGTGGTTAAAAGGATTGAAAATATTGATTCACCACCACCCCCCCCCCCCCCCCCCCCCCTCAGTATTATCTATTTCTAACAATTGGTATCAGAGCCTAGTTATTTAGAAGATGCTTAACAACTTGAATAAGATCCCTATGGATATGGAACAACTAAATAAAAATCTTGAAGAAGCAATTGAACAGATCTATCTTCTTACTGATGAAAGAGATGGCCTCAAAGATAAATACAAGGATGCTAAAGTCTACATTGGTGAATTAAAGGACAAGATAGATGACCTAAAGTAGAAAGGATCTACTAATAAAACTAGTGATGATATTGAAGATCTAAAGAAAAAAAATTAGATCCTAAAACATGAGTTAAAGATAGTTGAACTTAAGCTAAGTCTTACGAAAAATGGAGGAAAGATTGACTTTGAGATAAAAACTAAAAATGCAGATTTGAGATCCCATTTGAGCAAGGTAACATTAGAACTAGAATATATTAAGTTAGAACATGTAGAATTATAGAAATACAACACCATTGTGAAAGGAGAGTTAGTACAAACCAAGCAGCAACTTGAGAAATTATATACCAGTAGTGATAAAATTGAAGAACAAATATGTGCACAAAGACCTAGCTATGATAAGACTGGACTTGGATTCTTTCTTGGTCAATCCACCAAGAAACCTATTGAAACAAAAGAACTTGTTACTCTTGAAGTCAATAAAGACCTAAGCAAGACAAATGATACATCTAAAGACAAAGTAAATTTAGCCCACTCTGAGAAAGTCAAAGAATCTAATCAAGATATGAATACCAAAAGAAAGGAATCTTTTGCTTGGTGTGATGAACCTGAAGACACTAAAGTTAATAGAAAAGGTAAGTATTTTAAACCTATTTCTAAAATTTATTTTCATAATTATCATAGATATGGTCATTATGCTATAGATTGTAAGAAACCTAAATTTGATAATTATAATGCAAATAGTAGGATGCATAGGAATGCTAACCATGTAGGAACCAAAAGAAGATCTCCCAGTAATGAAAGTGGAGAAAGAAGATAGATTATTTGGTACAAATGTAATAATCATGGACACATTGCAAGGAATTTTAGAACACCCAATGACAAACTGAATGAATAGAAAAGAGATGTACCTATATGTTAGTTTTACAACAACTTTGGACACATAGAAAGGTTTTGTAGAATGGGCATAAGAGATCTAAATAGGAATCAGAATTACAAAAGAAACAAGAGAAGAAATGAAGTAAAACAATAGTCAAATGAATCAAAACTCTCATAAAGCTACAGAAGATGTACCTAACAAGACAATGAGGTCACTTATTGTTAGTGACTTTTCTCAATAGAATTAAGCAGGTCACTTATTGTTAGTGACTTTTCTCAATAGAATTAAGCATTATCTATGTAACAAAGTATCAGTTATTATTAACTGATGCTAGAGAATATATTAAGGGTTGCATAATTGAGAGAAGATAGTAGACATTGAGAGAAGTTTACAATAAAGTGCACATTACCTGATATAATCAGGATGAGGATATATGTAAAGATTAAACTCTCTCTTGCACAGAGACAGTATACTAAACTAGTGACAAATATGCATTTATTGTGTAGTATAGATTATGGAAGATTTAAAGGACATGAACTGACTTGCACACATCATTTTCTTTGCAAAGTTAAAGAGCGAGATTGAAGCAAGATTTGGAGAATTAAAGAACCCTGAAGAATGCGAAGTTGCCAGAAACCCTAGTATGCATAATTAAGGTTTTTTTTGAATTGTTGAGCAAAAATCCTTCAAGAATGGCAAGGCAAGAAGTTCATAATGTAAGCAACAAGCCTAGGTATAATTTTAAAAGACATCCATTTGTTTCTTTGCTCGATGACCCCATTGGAGCATTTTTGCAAGTTCTAGAAAATGTTCTTCATGTGAAAGATATCAGAGCATATATCCACTAGAAGATTGAAAGTATAGGTGACTTTGAGATTCACAAGGAATTGGAAAAGATGTACAACAATGATTTATCATTGAAATTTGAACATAGATATCTAGAACATCTTAACCTAGTTAAGCATATGTTCTACAAAAATTTTGATAATAACAATTGGACAAGAATTATTCTTAGTAGAGTACATGATAATCTTCTATGGCTGGGAGATTCTATCATTAGCATTGATAATGACCTAATTCACAAGGTCATAGGAATGAGCAATCAGGGCAGCAATCCATTAAATATCAAGAATGTGCACAAACTTGTTGAGGAAAATCTCAACACATATTTTGATAGAAGGAACATGAAGGTCAACTCAATCCAAGATGATAGAGTGAGACTTATTTGCAAAATTTTGGGTTACAAGTATAACCATAGATCAAGAATTGATTCAATCCTTGTAGGATTCCTACATGTAGCTTACCTAGTTATAAGAGGTGAAGAAGTGAACATGTGTGATATTATCAGAACACAACTGTTGGATAATATCTCAAGAATCAAGAAGTCAACAAGTCTAGCATTCAGATTTGATTCCCTTCTAATGCATATATTCTTCTATTCTACCAAGAAGTTTCCTGGTATTACAATTTGGAATGAAATCAATGTGCAATGTTGCAAATCACTCAAGCTTATAGATCAAGATCTGAGCAACTAGAGACAGTGATTTGGATAGATTAATAAAGACTTTTTAGATGGAAATGAAGAAGAGGTATAGAATACCTCCAGCACTTGTAGAAAAGTACAAAGATGAAGTATGCTTTATGGTTAAAATAGACTTTACATGCATGGAGGCAATAGTTCCTCTAGTGAAATTCATTGAACCTATGGGATATGAAATGAGTGAGGACTTGATTGAAAGGTATGCACAGATAATTCTTCCTTCTGAAGTTGATTCCAACTATCCCAGATGGGGAACATATTTAGAGAAAATGAAAGAGGTAAAAACCAATCAAGTTATGAAGGAATCCAAGAAAAATGTGGAGAAAGTTATTGATTTCATCTTGAAGGAATTTGGAATGTCAAGGAAAGAGTTTGATGAGGCCAAGGGGATAGTTATGGAAATAAAAGCCAGTGGCCAAACTAAGATCTTAACCCCTACACCCATTGTTGTGGTAGGACCTACTGAGGAGGTCACAGTTGCCCGAACAAGTGTGTAGACTCATTATGTTGCCTATGTAGTAGTTGTATAGTACTAAACACCAAGTAAACCAGTGAAGATAGAGAAAACATCTATAACAAGGAAGTCTACAAGGACATCGACCCCTCCTAAAAGGAGAGTAAAGCAGACAATTACTCCCCCAAGAAAAAGAAGAACTCTTCAAATAAGCTCATCTGAGTCTAAGGAAGAAACTAGTGATAGACCAGTTGAAGCAACTTATTAGGAGGCTAAGACATCAGTAGGACGCAAAGCATGGAAGCCTAAGGTAGAAAACCTTTACTAGAAAATTATTAATGATAACAATTTTGTATAGTTGAATAAATATTATCATTTGTATAATAACATGGATAGGAGATAGCTAGAAAATATTGTAGTTAGAAATATGATTTTTAAGGATAAGAGGTTTGATACCATCAAAGGGAAAATACCCAAAAAATTGTACAATAGACTAATGAATAGGAAAAGTAGAGTTATAGAAGAGGATAAATAGATAAGAATAAACATGATAAGAAAGTTATGTAGTATAAATGGTGAAGAAGACATAAAAGAAATTTTGAAAGGTATAGCAGCATTACTAAGGCATAAGAAAAGATTGATTCTTATTATGGGAGGAAATTATGAAGAAATCAATAAAGAAACTCAGGAGGCTATAGTTTCTTTTATGACCACTATGCCTAAGGACAATGCATAGACTAAGAAGGCAAGTCAGATGCCTAGAGATAGTGCGTAGATGCCTAAAGTAAGTGCACAATTAGTAGAAGCTAGTTAGACACCCAAGGAGAGTGCGTAGACAAAGGAGGATAGTCCTACAATGTACACCCCTCCTCACAGTACTAAACTAGCAGCTACACTAAGCTCTCCTCCACAGATCACCATTGGTAGTGACTATGCAAGTAGAGAACACCAAAGTGACTGTTGATAAATCAGAAGATCCATTCAAGGGTTTTGGTGCTAGCATTGTTGGAAATATTGTGGATTATAGTAGATCTAATAATGAAGAGGATCAAAAGACTACTAAAGAAACTACACAGAAGATGGAAACCAGTACTATAGTAGGTGCCACAAGTGAGTCTTTGATAGGAATAGTAGTAGGAACTACCATTCCTCCTACACAAATCGTAGCAATAGTAGATCCAACTCAATCTGATGAAGAAGATGAGATAAAGAACCTTATATCTTCTCCAAGTAAACTTCTTGAAAAGAAGAAATTAGTCAAGTCACTTGAGAAGACTTTGACCACAGTTTTGGATAAAATGGAGAAGGTCATAAGCCCTATTGACACCACAACTAATGTTCAATAGTACACAAAATTTTTATGTAAGGCTTTTGATGATAAGTTTTCTACACTATGAATGTGGCTACCATTCAAGTACAGACTGAGCATGATGGTAAACTTCTAAACAACATGCACACTAACATGAGGATTGATATTGAGATTCTAAACATTTGTATTAATAACTTAGGTAGTGCTTAGAAGAAGAAAAATAGGCATATGCTAAGTGTAACATAGCACACATTCATCTAAAACAATATGATGACCAAATTAAAGATAAAGTGATTGAGCTTCAGATAGTCACTAAAAATTTTTTCAAGGAAAATCAAAAAGTAGACTCCATTGAACCTACTATACAGTTACTTAATGATAATATAAGGGAAATAGAAGTGGAGAAGAAGAAAATCCTAAAAAGGTTCACTCTCTTAAGAGCACATTTATTCCCTCAGATAACATTACTAGAAAACCAATTGCAAGAATATTTGTTTGCAAAATCTTCATATGACAAGTTTGTGACTACAGACCTCAACATAGCAGAATTGGTAGCATATGCTCTATGTGCACTTATCAATGTATATAATGCACTAAAGGATAGTTGGAAGAAACAATTTGAGCAATTAAAGACAAATTTTAGTGATTGTCTTTCCAAATTTTAACATGCAGCTACCAGATTTTGATAGTTTTTGATAACTTTTGTCTTTGATGTCAAAGGGGGAGAATATATGGAAAATTGTATTGTAAAGAATTGTACTATGTATGTAAGAGGGAGCAATAAATAGCAATAGGAAATGATAGGAAATGTAATGTGTTACAACATGAATACAAATGTCTTTTATGTTTTGTGTTATGGCTATTTGTTTTAATTGGCATGACAACATGTTTGGGACTTAGTCAATTTTCCAAAATGTTGCCATCAATACCAAAGGGGGAGATTGTTGGAAATATGTCCAATCAATCAGATAAATTAAGTCATGGTTGTCATTTATGGCAACATATTTTTTTTGCAGATTAACCTCATTCAGTTGTAGAAGAAAATTGTCTAATTATCAGACAGTATTATAGCAACAAGGCAATTTTGATGATAATAAAATATTCCCTTGGAATATTATCTTACGCAATTGACTAGAGATGCATGACATCATAAGGATGATGTATACCAATGTGCATGTCTGTATAGTCAACCAAAATTGAGTTATGATAAAAATAGTGATGTAGTGATGATTTAGTGCAGACCAGAGCATATAAGTAAAATATGTTTAACGATGTGATTTATTGTTTTAAGTTATTGAGATGACTCTAATGATGTTATATGAGCTGAATAAATAAGAATTTGCTAAGATGTTCCATATAAATAAAGTATTTTACTTGCAAAGTTAAAATTTGTTATGAGTTGTAAAAAGGAGAAAGCAGATGATTCAGTAATCAATTGATGCGAAGTCAATATGATCTTGTGAAATGAGAGTAACAAGTGAATGTGACACTTTGATATATGATGTGAAGATTTGAAGTAGATTGATATATGCATAGTCGCTATTGTGTGAAGAATCATCAATTAGAAGGTTTGCACAGTACAAAAAACAAGTTAGTATTGTATGTATACTTATTTCTAGAAGAACTTATTGTATAGTTGCATGTTAGGGCAGTGGGCTCTTCTCGCACACATTTGTATATGATCCACCAAATTTTAATAGGGTTGATGCTTCTAACAAGGCCTAAGTCTCCTAACAAGGACTTGAGACACTATGCATGCTTCATAGACTCCTAGCAAGGTCAATATCCTTAACCAAATTCTTATATATAGTGGATCGTCTAGTGGGTTCCATCCCCACCAGGGATTTCTCTTGGCCAAGGTTTCCCTAGGTAACAAAATATGATGTTATGATCTCTCTTTGTGTATGGTTTTTTACATTGCTCAGCACTATTGGTTTATTTTCTTAATGTACATCATAAAGTGATTAATAATATTTAGTTGTGGTTAAAAGGATTGAATATACTGATTCACCCTACCCTCTTAGTATTATCTATTTATAACATTAAGATGGATCCAAAACACCTAATAAGGACCCTAGAATTCTTTTTTTTTCTTATTTGGCCCTCAAAACCCAAAAATTCTCTATTGATCCAAATGAGAAATTTTGAGCAATTAGGAGCAATATTGCATTTCCAGGCTCTTCTAACCTATCTAACCTCACCTTAGGACCAAGTTGATCCTATTATTAGACTAGTGATGTGGCTAGCATCACTACAAGCCAAAAATAAGGAAATACCCAAGTTTCACACTTAGCCTGCCTAGGTGCTCTTGCACCATACTCACCCCCTCCAAGGAGGTATGAAGAACTTGATGGTATTAGGTCTAGGGGTATGCTAACCCTCTTGAAATTTGCCTCAGCAACCCAAGAAGTATCTAAAGTTGGTTTTCCATTCCACTTGATTAGGTGCTCCATATACACCTTATGCCTTGGAGAATTCTTCACCCTTGAGTTTAATACCTTTTCTACCTCCAACTTGCTATTTGTAGGTGTTGCAGTAGGTTCAAGATCTTCATGAACATTTGGACTGATCTAAGATGAGTCACCTTTGTATGCCACCAAGTCTTCCACATTAAAAATAAGGGATATGCCCAAATTAGAAGGTAAATCTACCTTATAGGAATTTGCTCCATATTTAGCCAATATCTTGCAAGCATCTACCCTCTTCATCTGTACCTTAGTAGCAATACCTTTTTGAAGCCTTGCTTTGTTCAAATGGACCATCACATAATCCAAAAAAACAAATTGAATTTCAATAGTGTCAAGCTGTTGCATTATTTGAAAAGTCAAAGATTCACCAAATCTAAGCCGACAAGTTTGTTATCTTGAATTTTGTAAACTAGATGGAGGATAAGGATGATGAGCTAGAGGCACAAAATTTTAGATAAACTATTTTTGGGCAAATTCAAGAGGATTCTTCATGATGTTTCTAGAAAGAACAAGATATGGGTTAGATTCATTAAATCCTACCTAATCCATTCAAACTAAAATTAAATGAGGAAATAATCAAGCGGGAAAAGCAATTCTAGACTTCTATTTAAGGAGTCATAGACCAAGAAGCACGAGTAGCTATGGTGCCAAAATGTGAAGTTGTTGAAGGATATCAAGGAGAAGGTATTAAGAAGGAAGAATAGAGCATGGAGACTCTACTTCAATAAGTGGTCATATAGGAGATTGCAGTGGTACATCAAGCATGAAGACTAAAGGAGACAAAGCTTGAAAGAAAAAAAAGCTGTTAGAGCCATAGAGACTGAAATCCAAGCAAATTGTGAAGATCTGAATAGAGATCTAAAATTAGCAAGTTAAGTTGTGAGTTGTATTAGGTCAAAAGCTCTTGTTGTTACTCTCTAACAATTGTGCAAGCTAGGGTAAAATCCTATGGACTTAGGTTGGTTTAACAACTATTTGTAAATCCTTTAACAGGGTGACATTCCAAGTGAATGTTCTAAAGTCTTCTAACTAGGCCCACTTTTAATAGGTTGGTTAAATCCTCTAACTAGGTCACATTTAATAGTGTGTTGTAGAATTTAACAGGGTAGGCCTTTCACAAGGCATCACTTCAAAAGAGTGAGAATTGAGTAGCATGTTACTGGTAGTTTTTCCCAAATTAGGTTTCCATGTAAATCACTATGTTATGTATTCATCTTTCATGTGTTATGTTTGCATGTTGATTTTATAGTAACTTGCTAAGTAGGAAAGTTTAAAGTTTGGATGCATGAATAGTTTAATGGACTCACTCTACTTAATGAAAAAGTTTTAATTTGGGTATTTGGACCTTGAATAACTGATTCACCCCCCCCTCTTAGTTATTCTAAATAATTTCTAACAATTGGTTTCAGAGCCATCTTCTGATTTAGTTTAAAAGTACTAGAAGTAAGAAGATCAAGATATCCAAGAGAGAAGTTCCCAAGTTTAATAGAGACAACTTCACTACATGGAAAAGGTTGATGAAGTTGTACCTTGGATCGATAAGTGACCATGCTCAAATCTCAATTGAAATAGAACATGTTGATCCATCTGTACCTACTATAGAAGATATGAAGAAAAAGAAGGAACATAATCAGGCAATGCTGGAGATTGCCTTTGCCCTCAACTATTCTAAATTTGATGACATCAAGGGATGTGACTCTACATTAAATATTTGGAGAGCCTTGATTGATATCTATGGAGGAGATTAGAATGTTCAAATAGCAAAAAGAGAAAGCCTCAGAGGAATTTTTGATGACATGAAAATGGAGGAAGGTGAGAATGTTGTTCAATATGCCTCCAAAATGAAAGAAGTGGTAAGTACAATAAGAAGTTTGGTTGGTCATTTGGAAGATGACACTATTAATAGAAAATACTTAATAACCCTACTCCCTATCTATGCTATAAGAATTTTAGCCATCCAAGAGTTATGATATGTACTAGGAAACTAGCTAACTTTTGAAGGAATAGTAGGAAGACTCATTGCATTTGAATTGTCCAAATTTGATAACTACAGACTTGAGAATCTTGAATCTACTTTCAAGGCCAAGCTATAATTAAAAAATACTAAGGAGGTGAAATCAAAGAAGAAGAAGAAAAAGGTAAAGCATGCATCCAGTGATAGTAGCATAGATGAAGAAGATGTGAAACAATTGGAAGCACTACTGGCCAGAAGATTTCATAGAGGAAAAGGTAAATTCAAAGGTAAGCTTCCCATAATTTTTTTAAATTTTAATGAAGTAGGACATATTGCTACAAGATGCACATAAAAGAAAAACTATAGAGGAGGCAACAAGAACAAGAATAGAAAAGAAGACGATAGCAGAGATTACAAAGAGAAAGGCAAAAAGTGCTATATTGTTGAAGAAGTAGATTCTGATCAAAATGATGATGAGGTAGTTTATGTAGCCATGAAGGATGAGTCAAATGAAGATGAAGCAATAGCACTGGTAGCTTGCGTAAACAAGAATGACAAGTGGGTCATAGACAGTGGATGCTCACATCACATGACAGGAGACAAAAGTAAGTTTATTACCTTTACTCAATATGATGGAAATAGTGTTAGATTTGGAAATGATGCTCCATGTCAAATCAAAGGAAAAGGTTCTATTAAACTTACAAAGAAAATCTCATGTGATAATGCATATTGTGTTGAAGGATTGAACTACAATTTGCTGAGTGTGTCACAATTAAGTAATGTAGGTTGCAAAGTAGAATTTGAAAAAAAAAATTACCAAAATTTATGACACTGAAGGAAATCTAATAGGAAAAGGTGAACAAACTAGGAGTAATTTGTTTTACCTAGATATGGAAGATGCAACCTGTCTTATTGTAAAACTAGATGATGTGTGGCTATGGCATAAAAGGTTATGTCATATTAACTTTGATAATCTGATTAGCATCAGCAAAAACAAGAAAGTCAAAGGTTTGCCTAAGTTGAAGAAGCCTAAAAATACAAAGTGCAAACAATGTCAATTAGGAAAGATGGCTAAGTCAAGTTTCAAAAGTAAAGTCTACACTTCCAAAGAAGTACTAGAGCTAGTCCATACAAACTTATGTGGCCCAATAGAACTACAAAGCTACCAAGGAGACAAATACATAATGACATTTGTGGATGATTACTCTAGGATGATGACTACCATGTTTTTAAAAGCAAAAAATTGATGCATTTCAAATGTTTAAGTGGTATTTGGCCAGGGTTGAGAAGAAAATAGGAAAGAGTCTAAAGTGAATGAGATCAAACAAAGGAGAAGAGTTTACATCAAAAGAATTTGAGACATTTTGCAATGACAAAGGAATCAAGAGACAAACATTAGCACCTAGAACTCCCTCACAGAATGGGATTGTAGAGAGAAGGAATAGATCAATGATAAACTGTGCTAGAACATTAATGATGGAGAAAAATGTTTTTCTAAAGTACTAGAGAGAAGTTATATGTACTATTTTTTACACTCTGAATCAAGTTCAAGTGAAGAAAGGTACAAATGCAACACCTTTTGAACTATGGTATGTCACTCACCCAATGTAAAACATTTCAAAGTATTTGGTTGTAAATGCTATATTCTTAGAGATACTAGAACTAGCAAGTTTGATGCAAAGAGTGATGAAGGCATATCCCTTGGATACTCCACTAGAAGAAAATCATATAAATTTCTAAATACTAACACTAACAAGATTGTGGAGAGTGCAAATGTAAATTTTGATGAGCATATAGAAGTTTAAGTAGATGAATCCAAGAAACTAGAAGATTATAGATCTTTGTATACCTCTATGAAGGAATGCCTATTGAGGATGATGTTACCAATCAAGTTGGGAATCAAAAACAAGTTTCAATATTAGCCAAGTCATAGCCAATGAATGTTGAGCTACATTCAGAAGCCAAGTTACAAAAATTCTGACTCTAAAATTAGTACACATGGAAGAGATAATGAAATACTAGATAGTGATGTGCACATTGACTCTAAAGTTGAAGAACCAAACATGGAAAGAAGCACAGAACCAAGACTATCCATGTATGTGAGAAGACATCACCTTGTAGAAAAAATCATTGGAGACAAGGAAGCAAGACCAATGGCAAGGAATAGACTAAGGAATGAATCATGTCTGTTGAGCAAGATTGAACCCAAAACAATCAAAGATGCACTCCAAGATGATAATTGCCATAAAGCTATGGAAGAGGAGATAGATCAGATTGAGAAGAACAAAACTTAGAACCTAGTTCCTAGACCAGCTGATAAGAATGCAATTGGTACCAAATGGGTCTTTAGAAAAAAGCTTGATAAGAGTGGTGAGATCACAAGAAATAAAGCCAGACTAGTTTGCAAAGGCCATGCACAAGAAGAAGGACTGGACTATGGGGAAACATTTTCCCCTATTGCAAGAATGGAAGGAGTAAGAACACTACTTGCATATGTTTCTTACAAAGGTTTCAAAGTCTAACAAATGAATGTAAAGGCTATTTTTCTGAATGGTATACTGGAAGAGGAAGTCTACATAGAACAACCAGAGGGATTTGTTGATGATAGCAACAAGGATATGGTTTGCAAACTACATAAAGAACTCTGTGGTCTAAAGCAATAACCTAGAGCATGGTATGAGAGACTACATAAATATCTTGTGAAGATAGGATTTGAGAGAATAAATGGCAACATCAACTTGTATATCAAGGTAGAAAAAGGTAAAGAAATTTTGATATCTAAAATCTTTGTTGATGATATAATATTTGGAGGAAATGATGTCCTATGCAAATAGTTTGCTGATCAAATGAAACATGAGTTTGAGATGTCAATGTTTGGAGAAATCAAATTCTTTGTTGGATTGCAAGTACATCAACTGAAGCATGGCATAGTTGTGACCCAATCAAAATATATCAACAAGATACTCAAGACATTTGGATTAGAAGATTCAAAACTAGTTAGTACACCAATGGTAATAGGACATAAGTTATTAGAAAGAAGTTGTGGAAGAGGTTTCTAAGTCTGAGAATATTGTTAGCTCAAAGAATGATATCTATGAGGAAGAGGATGGTATGGATGTTGGGGATTTTAGCTCAAATTTGGAAGGATATTCGGAGACCAAAGTAAAAATTGAGAAAGGGAATGAGAAAGACATAAGTGAAGGAAATTCAGAACAGAGCAACCTTGAGAAGGAGGACATTTAGACTATTTCTGGTGGAGGGGTTAAAGACAAAAATATTCTTATTGTAAATCCTATTGAGGTGAGAGAGGAGGATCAAATGGTTAAACCTACCTTACCTTCTATAGAGACTAGAGGTCATGACAAGAAGGATCTTGTTCAGAATGAGAATCCTATTGAGACTAGGGAGGAGGAAAAGAGGGATAGGGAGGAACATGTAGATATGGTTGGGTCCCCTCCTCATGAGTTTGTAGATGGTACCACTAATTCTCTGCAAAGGGAAACCAAGCTCTCCTTCCTACATTCTTCCAAGCTCAAAGCTGACTCCATTCTTCATGTTGATTCTTGGATTTATAATGAATTGATGGGGCTAAAGAAGAAAATGGAAACTCTGCAACACATCTAGGATATCAACCATGCCAAAATCAGCCATTTGGAAGAGCAAATGGGAGATATCCCTAATAAACTCAAAAACTATGAGCAAAATCTCAGAATTCTTATCAAGGAAAGTGGAGCAAGGATGAAATAGGTCACATCTAGTATCTGTGTTGCTGTTGTGAGCCTTGGCAAAAGAGTCAATGAAGAAATTATTTCTCCTGAGGGTCCAAGCAAAAAAACAAGGTAGAGCTCAAGGAAGAAAGCCCTGAAAGATGTTGCTACTTTGGTTGTTGATTCCATTTAGGATACTACTATGATTGGTAAAGAGGCTATCAAGATGATTATGAAGCTGTAATAGTTGCCTTGGGTTTTTGTTCTTTCTTTTTGTCCTATTTTGGTCCTATTTTCTGGATGTGGTACTTAGTATTGGTTTTTGGTCCTATTTATTGGTTTTTGGTCTAAAATATTTTAGTCATTCTAGGTCCCTGCAAAACATGGGTTCTCTTTTTTTGGACTATGTTTGTGGTTTTAGATCCCTGTAAAACATGATTTTGTTGTTGGTTTCAGAACTTCTTTCTTGGTGATTTTATTGCTTTATCTTTTCTCTAGTTGTTAAAGGGTTTTAGGGTCCCTTCAAAACCTACTTTTACCATAATCTAAAAAAATAGGACATAAGTTATCCAAGAATGATGAGTTAGTTGAAGTAAATCAAACAATTTATAGATCAATGATTGGAAAGTTGTAGCATGTTGTACATAGTAGACAAGGCATTGCATTAGTTGTTGGTATAGTGGCAAGATTTTTTGCTAACCTGAGAGAAAATCATCTAATGACAGTAAAGAGAATAATAAGGTATCTAAAAGGAACAGATGACTTTGGCTTATACTACAAGAGAAGTGAAAAGTTTGAGTTGAAAGCCTACACTAATTCAGACTGGGGAGGTAATATTGATGATAGATAGAGCACCAGTAGAGGATTACTTTTCTTAGGCAAAAGATTGGTTACTTGGACCAGCAAAAAGCAAAGTTGCACCTCACAGTCCATAGTAGAAGTTGAATATGTTGATGCTACTATAAACTACACTAATATTAAATGAATCAAAAATATATTGCAAGGTATGAAGGAAGAGGTAACTAAACCTTTGATACTCTACTATAATAACACCAGTGCCATCAACATATCAAAGAATCCTATGCTGCATTCCAAAACAAAGCATATTGCAATTAAGTACCACTATGTAAGAGAATTGGTGAAAGACAAGCAAGTAAGGATGGAATATGTTAGGTCAAAGGAATAGATTGCTGACATCTTTAAAAAATCACTACCTAAAGATGCTTTTGAGTAGCTTAGATGTAAGTTAGGGGTGATACCCCTAGCTAAGGCTACTTAAGAAAAAGAAAGACTGCCCTACATCAAATGAGTTGATTTTTGGCATAATACAAATTGATGTAGAGGATATTTACTTAAGGATCATGCCTAAAGTAATCAAAGTGTTGAAGTTCCAAATCAATCCCAAGCAAGGTGATAGAGGTAGAAATTGGAATACCTACAAATGCTATACTTTCATGTTAAGATGTTGAGATAATGTATCTTTGGCATTTTTGTCAAAGAGAGAGAAATAGCAAAAATTGATCAAATCTACAAGATCACATTAATAGAGGGAGAAGTAGTTGATACCTAAATAGAAAAAAATGATCAATGCATGCAGAGGGAGAATAATGTAAGAGGGAGTTAGGAGCAGCACAAAAAGGAAGAATTGAATAGTGGTAAGCCATTGAAAAGAGAAAGAAAAAGAATATTCATATATGTAAAGGTAGAATAGCAGAAAACAAACAAAAAGGAAATAGCATAACAAAAGGAGAAAACAATACAAGCAAGAATCAATCAGAGGAATAGCAAAACAAAAAGGGAGAAGATAGTTTATCAGCAAAATAATTCAGAGGGAGTTATAAGCTAGTTTATGTTGCTAATAAGATAAATAGTTGTGAATAAAGTTTTCTTTTTGCCTTTTGATTTACTATTTTAACCTAGTTAGCATTTTTAACCCTGTTGATCAATTTGGTTTTCCATCAATGCCAAAGAGGGAGATTGTTGGAAATCTGATTAAAAAGATCATTGTTGAAGAATGAAGAAGATTGATTGCAAAGAGGGAGATTATTGACGAAAAATGTTTTCAATCATTGTTTTGTCATTGATATCAAACTTGTTATTTACTAGAATGAAAATTGCTTATAAGATCCAAGTACTATCACCTGGTTGATGAAGAGAATTTAATCAACAAGATGTAACAAAAGTACCAAAGCAGAAAGGTTGAGTTATGGCTTTTTAATGAAGTACAAAGGATCAGTTAAGACAATGGTAAATGATGTATTAGTAATATACTTGAAGATATAGAGGTTGGCCACACTTAGAGACACTGGAGGAATAAGTTATAACAATGTTGTTTGCAAAGCTTAACTAAGTTCATTAGTGAGTGTCGAGCAAGCTAGTTTGAGCAAAGAATATTTTCAGTTAGTGTTGAGCAAATGCAAAATCTATTGTGTGTCAAGTGATATAGAAGGAGCAGAGCATGTTCAAGTGTTGAGCATCAAAAAAACTTAGTGGATGCCAAGTGAATCCACAGTAGGTGCCAAGCATTAGTAAAATATAGTTGGTGCTAAGTAACACATTATGTGCCAAGCACCAGAATTTCAATAGTGTTGAGCTGCTACATTATTTAGCCAACAAGTTTGTTATCTTGAATTTTGTGAACCAGATGGAGAATAAGGATGATGAGCTAGAGGAACAAAATTTTAGATAAACCATTTTTGGGCGAATTCAAGAGGATTCTTCACGATGTTTCTAGAAAGAACAAGATATGGGTTGGATTCAATGAATTCTACCTAATCCATTTGAATTGAAATTAAAGGAGGAAAGAATCAAATGGAAAAAGCAATTCCAAACTTCTATTGAAGGAGTCACAGGCTAAGAAGTAAGAGCAGCTAGGGTGCCAAAATGCAAAGTTGTTGAAGAATATCAAGGAGAAGGTATTAAGAAGGAAGAATAGAGCGTAGAGAATCTGATTCAATAAGTGGTCATATAGGAGATTACACTAGTACATCGAGCATCAAGACTCAAGGAGATGAAGCTTGAAAGAAGAACAAGGTGTTAGAGCTACAGAGACTGAAAGCTAGGCAAACTATGAAGAGCTAAACAGAGATCTAAAATCAGCAAGTTAAGTTGTGAGTTGTATCAAGTCAAAAGCCCTTGTTGTTACTCTCTAACAATTGTGCAAGCTAGGGTAAAATCCTATGGACTTAGGTTGGTTTAACAACCATTTGTAAATCCTTTAACAGGGTGGCATTCCAAGTGAATGTTCTAAAGTCCTCTAACCAGGCCCACTTCTAATAGGGTGGTTAAATCCTCTAACTAGGTCACATTTAATAGTGTGTTGTAGCCTTAACAGGGCAGGCCTTTCATAGAGCATCACTTCATAAGAGTGAGAATTGAGTAGCATGTTACTGGTGGTTTTTCCCAAATTGGATTTCCACGTAAATCACTATGTTATGTGTTGATCTTTCATGTGTTATGTTTGCATGCTGATTTTACAATAACTTGCTAAGTAGGAAAGTTTAAAGTTTGGATGCATGAATAGTTTAATGGGCTCACTCTACTTGATGAAAAAGTTTTAATTTGGGCATTTGGACCTTGAATAATTGATTCACCCCCCCTCTTAGTTATTCTAAACCATTTCTAACACAACATAGATGTTATCATATCCTTGCTTAGTTTTAGGCAAATGTGCAAAAAAATACATACTTACACAATCCCATGGCTGGTTGGGAATTGGTAGAGGCTGATAAAGACCTCCATTACTGATTCCTCCTTTTTCCTTTATGCACATCATGCATTTCTTCACATACTTGGTTACATCTTTGACCAATTTAGGCCAATAATAGAACCTTTGCACTAGTTCTATTGTCTTGTTGATACAAAATGCCCACTCAAGCTGCTATTATGCTTCTCTTGTATTAGGTTCTCTCTCATGTAACCTCTTGGTACACACAACTAGTTACCCTTAAGTAGCAACCCATTTTGCAAAGTCTATTCTAAAAATTTGCTATGAAAGTGGTTTTCAAAGTCCATGCATACCTTATAGGCTTTAGTAAAGTTCACATAATTCTTGTAAAGATTCTAAACAAATTCCACTCCAATGCTATGGAGCTAAATCTCTTGGACTATTAAAACCCTTCTACTTAATGCATCAACAACCTTGTTCATTTTTCCTTTCTTATGCTTGATTGTAAAGGTGAAGGCCTGCAAACACTCCATGTTTCTCAACTTCTCTTGTGTGTTGATTTAGCTAAGAACTTGATTATCTGTAAACACAACAAATTCTTTTGGCAACATACAGTCTCTCCATTTCCTAAGACATTGGACTAAAACATAAACCTCTAGGTCATAGGAAGAGTACTTTTTCATGGCCTCATTTAGCTTCTCACTATAGAAGGCTATTGGTCTACCTTCTTGACTCAAAACCCCACCCACTGTTAAGCCACTTGCATCACAATCTAGGGTGAATAGCTTGTCAAAACAAGGAAATATTAGGATGAGTTGAGTGGCTAATTTCTTCTTCAACATATCAAAGGACTTTTTAGCCTATAAGTTCCATGTAAACTTAGACTTAACTCCCCCCTTTATGGTATCGAGTAAGGGTGCACAAAAACCACTAAAATTTCTAATGAATTTCCTATAAAATTAGGACAATCTATGGAAGCTTCTTAGCTCAGTGGTAGTGGTAGGTGTAGGCCAACTTAGGATAGAAGCAACTTTCTCCTTGTACATCTTCAAGGTTACTTTAGACACCACAAAGCCTAGATACACCAACTCTTGCTTAAAGAAATCACACTTCTCAAGGTTGATAGCTACCTTCTCCTCATGAAGCCTCTTCAAAACTACCTCTACATGCTTGACATGTTCCTCTTTGTTCTTATTGTAGATGAGGATATTATCCAAGTACACCACCAAAAATCTACCTGTGAAATCTTTGAGCACTTCATTTATGAGCCTCATGAATGTGCTAGGGGCATTGGAAAGGCCAAATGGCATCATAATCCATTCATAAAGACCATCAATAGTCTTAAAAGTTGTCTTCCATTCATCTCCCTGCTTTATTTTGATTTGGTGTTACCCACTTTTCAAGTCCAACTTAGTGAAATGCGTAGCACCTCCTAGACAATCCATAAGATCTTCAATTCTTGGAATAGGAAACCTATACCTAATTGTAATGTGGTTAATGGCCCTTGAGTCAGTACACAACCTCCATTTTCCTCCTTTCTTGGATGCCAAAACCACCAAGACTGCACAAGGATGTATGCCCTTTTGGATCAGACCTTGGTCCATCAACTCTTGGACTTATCTTCCCACTTCAAGGTTCTAATCTAGAGTGTGCTTATAGGCTACCTTATTAGGCAAAGAGGCACCTGATAAAAAGTTGATTTGATGACTTATAACCCTCCTAGGAGATAGGATAGATAGGGTACCATCACTCACTATGTCCTTATACTTTTCAAGAAAAGTTTGGACTTCAATTAGTAAGGGTTCTTTCATTGATTTTTCTTCATTAGTGGACTTTAGTATCACTACAAAACCTTGGCTCTCCTTATGCTTAAGGTCTTTTATAAACTCTTTCTTTCCACATAGTAACACACCAAGAAATTGGGACTATGGTTCTTCCCCTTCCAACAAGGAATGAATTTTGAAAGTCTTGGATCCTTTTATGAATGTTATGGCATTAGCCCTGCCATCATACACCACCTCACTATCAAATTTCCATGGCCTCCCTAGAAAAAGATGACAATCATCCATTGGAAAAATATCACACGACAACTAGTCTTTATATCTTGTAATTGAGAAGTCCACCCATGCTTTCTCATTCACTAGTATGCTTTGCCCTTTGTCAAGCCATGTGACCTTGTAAGGGTTTTCATGAGGTATCTTCTTTAGTTTGATCTTTGTAACAGCCTCCTCTAATATTACATTATTGGTCTATCTAGAATCAACCACCACCTTGCATACTTTTCCTAGGATCTTGCACTTGATCCTAAACAATGCCCTCCTATGTCTAGGCTCATCAAGAGCTAGTTTCTTGATCAAAACCCTCCTAAAAATGAGGTTATCACTTTTTGCAGACTCAATATGGTCTATATTAGCATCCTTGCAAGTTGTATTATCTTCTTGTGCATATGCTAGCCTTTTATCTTGGCTTGAGGAAGAGGGTTTGTCTAGGCACCTATAGGCAAGATATCCTAGTTGACCACAATTGTAACACTTCATTGTTGCAATGTAAGAGTTTCTCCTACCTCCTCTACCCCTAATTGATCCTCCTTGATTTCCTCTCCCTCTATTATAACCACCTATTGAAGAGTGGTCACTAGTTTGCTCCATTAGTTTTCTTTCTCCTTGGTTCTTTTGATCACTACCTTTGCCTTGGTAGCCTCCTCTTTGATTTTTCTAATTTCTACCTTTTCCTCTATCTTTGAAGTTAGAATCTTCTTTACTCTTGTTATTTTATTCTACCTTCAAAGCTAGCTAGTGATGACATCTTTGGATAGTCATAGGGGCCCATAAGCTAAGCTCCTCTTGAATGTTCTAGTTCAAGCCACTGAAATACCTTGCCACCATGAGTGACTCCTCTTCTTGCTTCTTGGATCTCAAACACAACCTCTAAAATTCTTCAATATAGCAGGTCACATTAAGATCTTTTTGCTTCAGTCCTTGCATTTTTTATGGAGTTGGATCTCAAAGTCTTCAGGTAGGAAGTTCTCCTTGATTTTTTTTTCCATAGCACTCCAATTTGCAATTGAATTCTTGCCCATGCTGACTCTTTTATCGTGTACATACTTCCACCATGTTAAGGCTGAGCCTCTAAGCCTTGACTTAGCAACCTTAACCTTTTTTCCTTTGAGATAACTTCACACTCAAAGTGGTTCTCCATACCCTCTAACCAATCCATAACTACATCAATATCTATCCTACCACTAAAAAGTGGCACTCCTTCCAAAGCTTTACCTTTGAAGGCTTTGATTGCCTTCAAGAATTTGGCTCTTCTTGCACAATAGGATTAGGTTTAGGTACAATGTCTTTCTCTACTACCTTTTTACCCTTTTGATCTTCTTGTTCATCTCTTTTCCTAGCTACCTCTACAACTGCATATAGTTTTTTCTTCACCTCTTCTGGTGCTTCTTCAAGAAGTTGGTTTCTTTACCTTTGTTCATTAACTTTGTATAATTCAAAATTAGTCACCATTATGGATTCACCTATTGATTCTGTAGCTTTAGACATCCACTACCTTTTCCCAAATCTTTAACATACTCTAATACCACTTTGATGTAACACCCCAACCTTACTTCCAAACTCCAAGCTCTCTCAAGGCTACCTTAGGTTATTCACTAGACCCACTAGGGCTTCTCCACACCCTATGATTACTAGGACCTTGCTCAATATATCCTAATCCTTCAGTTGGGGGCACAACAAAAAAGTAACATCAAATTTCTTACTAGCCAACTCCAGTCCACTACTAACCCTCAAGTCCATCTATAGCTCCAAGGGTACTAGTTCTTCATCCAGGGTTTTTTTAGACTCCTCCTAACATCCATGACCCTAGAAAAATTTTATTTCATAGGTGCATTCAATCTACTAGGGAAAATACACCAACTTACTCCAAAAAGGCTACTAGGAATTAGGCTTCCTAAATAGTTGGCAAAGAGATTTCTTAGAAAATTTATTAACAACCCTACAAATAAATTGCATTTATGGATACCCTTTTTTGAGTACTTCAATATTTTTTGATTTTTCAACCACCAAACTATCTATACAACCAAAGTAAAATTTTAGGCCAAAAATGAGGGTTTCAAGTGCTTTATCGCTATTGTGATGGAAACCCACCTTAGAAAACATTCCAAGACCTCTTTTTTGGACTCAATCAAGGTTATAACTTCTCCTTACTCTTTGTGTGGCAAGTGTGAGGTATTTTCATGGTCAATCCCCTCCATAGCTCATTTTTCCAACTGTGATTCCTAGCCAAGCTGCATTTGGCTTGCCTAGGGCATCAATTTAAAAATGTTTGTTGTGCTTCCCATGGGATCTCCTTTTCTATAAATAATGTACAAGGATTCTAGTTCCAAATTCCAAGAGGCCATTTATATATTGGGAAATGGTCTTGAGACTCCATTTTTTGTTGGCTACCTAGTTCAAAATAGTAACTTGCTAACTTACAAAATAATTTATTTGAACACACAAAAATCTATGTAACAACACAAAAGATAAAAGAAGAAATTAAGGACAACCACCACTAACAATTCCAACTTAAAAACCTAAGTCTGATTCGTACAAAGCATGAAAAAAAAATCAAAGCAAGAAACTATTGTAATAAATAAAATGTTGATTACAATCTGTACACTATCATTTCTCCTTCCTCCAACCTCTTGAAAAGGTCTAGTTCAACCTTATGTAGGCTTGGCATGGATTTTTCCAACTAATTTAATTTTTTGAATGGATTCCACAAAGAAGTTTCTCTTTTTGCATAAAAGTTGCAAAAATTGTCAACGACAACTTTGTAAGAAATGAGCATTTTTGCAATTTTGCAAATTGTCTACCAAAACTTGCTCTACTTGCTACCAAACTTTCCATAAGGCCTAAGATGGATGTAAAAAATATAATAAAAACCATAAAACACTTTCTTTACCTATTTGGCCCTCAAAACCAAAAAATTCTCTATTGATCCAAATGAGCAATTTTGAGCAATTAGGAGCAATATTGCATTGTGGGGCTCTTCTAACCTATCTAAACTCACCTTAGGACCAAGTTGATCCTATTATTAGACTAGTGATGTGGATAGCATCACTATAAGCCAAAAATAAGGAAATACCTAGGTTTCACACTTAGCCTGCCTAGGTGCTCTTGCACCAGATATATGGATTAAGATACTTACTTGGCTTTCTTGTTTATTTCTCTAAATTTTGCAATGAATCACTGACATAATTTTTTATTCTCAATTCAACCAAGTGGTAAAATAGCTCTTCAACATATTCTAGCTCCAAAAAATAAAGAATACATATGCATGAAGAAATCCTTCAACTTTTTGCAATATATTCCTTGTTTTATTTCATACAGAGAGCTTTAATTCTCATAAATGGATTACAAATAAATAAAGTGGAATCACCTTTCAAATTTGAAAATAGGTCGTCATTTTTTATTTAAATGATTTAGGAATAATAAAAATTATAATTCAGCTTCAACCCTCCTAGTTGGAAGTCAATCCAATCAAATTTTTCTACATGAGCTTTTTTTTAATTGTTGTTGACTTATATTGGACCCACTTACAACTTTGAGCACATGTCATGTTCTCGCTATATCTCCAAGGGTAAAAGCCAAGCAACTCTAATTGGTGACAAAGAGACCATCATTGATCAATATTGCATCAAATGGTAGAGCTTTATGATAATCACATGACATACAATGTGGGCTTATGACATTTCCTTCAGATTGCTATATCACCAAGGATAAAGTTCTTACAACTTTTGTTAGTGACAAAGTGACCACCGTCAATCTTGAGAAGATATGACAGTGTAAACTAATGTATTACCTTGTACAAAATGAATCCCTCGTGACATCTAATAGCTTAACAATCCTACCATCCTGAGAAGTTTTTAATGATGTGGAAACCTACAACACTTGCTTTAAAGTGTTGGTGTCACCTCATATGCACGTGGTGGGCAGTCGCTACATCACCAAGGATAAAAACCTTGTGGTTTCCCTTAGTGACAAAGTGACCACCATTGATCTTGAGAAGATCTAACTGTGTGGGCCTTTTGTCTTATAACCTCATTCCTTTTCATTTACTAGGTCCCATGGGTTTCATATTGCTTGGACTCTATGTCACTAGGAGTAAATAGAATGTGATTTCTTATGGCAACAAAGCGACAACCATTGATCTAAGGAAGATCAAGGGTTATCATTATTCAATTTATTTTTCACATAAAAACATAAACCCACAAAATATTTAAAATAAAGGCTTGGGTTAAAAATATTTTAGAACTTAGGATAATGTTAAACAATGCAAACAACTTTTTTTTTAAAAGGTTCTCAAGAATAAGAAGGGGTATTTAAAATATTTCTCTCGCACATTTTTTAAAGGCATGCTACGTAAACATAATCCAAAGCTTTCTAGCGCAATACTAAGTGAAATAAAATTAGGGTTATTCTATGATAAATTAAAAACACAAAACCCTAATTTTCATAAAGGGAACTTGGAACATTCATTCAGAAATGCATTAAGATAAACTTGAAGTGAAAACTAGATCAACGATATTCTCAGTGATAAACCCCATTTGTCAGAGTAAAAGTTGACTATCTTTGCTTGTGAAGAAATAAATCATAACATCTTCAATTCATCATACCTTAATATCAAACAAAGCATATTAGCATGAATATTGATGATATCCCTATGGGGGAATATCCCAACATTTATGGAGTATTTGGAAGATTTTAAGTATGATTATATGTTGTATTCATGGTAGTATTTGTCATTGATATCAACATACTGGTTACTCTGTACAGATTGATAGAGCAAAAAATAAAGATTGAGATCATGAGGTTTAAGGATTAAATATGAGGTCAAGTGTAGTTTAAGATATGTTCTACGGAGTGTTCTAATGATGTAGTTAAGTGCACATATAGAAATTCATAAACTGGTGATAGTTATTCAATATTTATTGAAGACAATATACAAATAGAGTTCTTGAGAAGCAGTTTTTGCTAATTGGATTATATCTCCTAACATGGATAGAATATGGTTAAGTACAATTAGAAAGAGGTAGAAGACCTCATTATGATGACATAATTGAGTGTGCAAAGTCCAAGGTTGTAGTGTAAAGATTTGTGAAGACTGTAAGCTGATAGTGTTATGTAATTATGAAAAGATGTAATTAACATGTTTTATTTTATTTTAATATGGTACTATTCATAGTGATTCTATGATCAAACAACTTCATGTGTTTTACCTAATATAGTACACTAACTTCATTTAATTTGTCAACTCAGGAGCGTAAACTTGAGACTGTGACTGCAAAGCATATGCTCTAATTCTTTTTTAAGTCATTACAACTAAAGTGAAGGCAATGTTGCAGGAAATCTATGCTAGCAATAGAAACAACAACTTAACTCAAATCTTAAAGTAATTTTGCAAATAGTAAACCTATCTATGTATCTATGCTATAGGAATAATTCATTGATTTTGTTATCAATGGCTAGAGGAGAAACATAATTCTATCAAAAAAGGAAATGAAATCTATTCTAATAGAAAAATTCAATCAGCAAGTGGGCCCCCTAGATGAGTGAATAGAAAAGACAATCAAGATAAGAGAAATAAACTTGAACTACTTATTCTATTCATTTATGGTGAAAGAATTACACTTGATTAAAAAAATTGTATCACACTCTACTGCTATAAAAATCAACTTACCATATTCTTATCCAAAACTGCGCTCAAAGCTACAGTAGTCATTATTTAAAGGAAACTACATCTACTTCCTAGCTCTATGATCACTCCATTAACGAGGATCAATTATAGACTCATAAAGTTTGAAATAGAATCACCATTAATCGTGAAAAAATCCTCCAAGGACATAGCAAGTTGTGGAAGCTACATTCGTGCACTACTCCAACAGAAAGCATATAATAACTTGTTTCCATTTGTAATGGTTTAGCAATCTAGTTGGCTTTGACTATAGTGCTAAGGTGTTTGATCTTTGAATCTCCATGGAAAGTACTTGAAAAAATTCAATGTGCATACTACTTCAACATACATATATTTATTTCATCATCAGTATTAGACAAAAAATTCAAAGTTCAAATTACTACTCTTGCATATCCTACGGCTATAGGAGGAAAACTACCCAAGACATAGAATGAATGAGCAAACATTTATTAGCATATAACATTACTTTATTCTACCATTTTTGTCCATAGATTCAAGAAAATATAGCATATTTGAACTATCCATACTTCTACTTCATGCCTTAACATAAATATAGCATATACATAAAAACATAAGTTCATCTGCTTAAAGCCACAAAGCCATGATTATTTTTGCAAGTTAACTTCTTGAAAACAAGATAAAAGGAACTTAAAATAATGGCCTTTTTGATGCTCATCATCCCCCCCAATTGAGCTATTACTAGTCCCTAGAAACCATGAAGTTTTTGATTTAGTGGGTCTTCCCATTCATTGGCACTTATCACATTTCTTTGTGTATATATCTGCATCCTTGTGTAAAGTTGTCTAATAGTACCTAGTTGTCAATATTTTAAAGGTTGTCCTTTTGGCTGGAAAATCACCTCCATAGGGCTCATCATGGCATGCCCTCAAGATAGCATATGTTATCTTCCCTTATGCACTGACACATTACTTGATCAAGGCCAATATAAAACATAAATCTAGCAATCAAAGAATAATTAAAGTTTTTTTCAACTAGAAACTTTCTTTCTTTGGTAGAGAAGTGAATTGGCATGTTTCCTGTGGTGAGGTAATTTGCAAGATCTACATACCATGGATTTTGTGCTAATAATAGAAAAATGTGTTCATCTGGAAAACTATTGTTAATGGTTGTAGAATCATTAGGGACATGCAACTTAGAGAGAAAGTTGGCTACCACATTAGCCTTGCAAGATTATCTATTATGGTGATATCAAATTCTTGCATAAGTAACAACCAGCGAGCCAATCTTCCTAATATTGTAGGATTATTTATCAAACACTTTATAGCAGAGTGACTCGTATGAACAAATATTTTATATCTAGTAATGTAGTGCCTAAATTTATTTAGTGCATAAATGACTACAAGTAGCTCTTTTTCAATGATTGTAGATAAACTTTGTACCTTGTAAATTTTTGTTGATGAAATATATATCTTTTTTAAGTGATTCTACCTTTTGGAGTAGCACTACACCTATAACATAGTCTGAGGCATCTGTATGGATGTGGAAAGGTTGTCACCAATTAGGCCCTCTTAAAGCTAGTGCTATGGTGAGAACTTCTTTAAGCTATAGGAAATATGTAGCACATGTAGATTCCTAGGCAAATTCATAATCCTTTTTTAACAAGTTATAAAGGGGTGCTACAAGTTGACTAAAATTCTTGATGAATCTTCAATAATATCCAACATGTCCTAGGAAACTTTGAACATCCTTTTACTTCTCTGGCATAGGCAAAGTAATAATGTCTTCAATCTTTGTTGGATCTACTTGGATGAATTTTGATGAAATAAAATGACCTAGTACTACTCCTTCCATCATCATAAAACACTTTTCACTATTTCGCGAAAGGTTATAGTCTTGGCATCTCTTGAGCACTGTCTCTAAGTTGGCTTTTTCCCTCTCAAAATTAGTCCCATAAATACTAAAATCATCCATGTAGATCTCCATATAGCCAATAGATATATCTAAAAAGATACTTATGATAGCTCATTGGAAATTGGTTGGGGCATTACATAGGCCAAAGGATAAGACTGAGTAGGAAAAAGAGCCCCATGGGCATGTGAAAGTTTTTTTTCTTGATCCACTAGAGCTATTTGTATCTGATTGTAACCACTAAAACTATCTAGAAAAGAGAAATATTTCTTGCCAACTAGGTTATCAAGAACTTGATCTATAAATAGTAAGGGAAAGTGGTCTTTCTTAGTGGTTGAATTGAGCTCCCTATAATCTACACAAATCTCCATTTTTCTCTGTTCTTTGGTATAATAGCTAGGGTTGAAACCCATTGGCTATTAGAGATGGGGTAGATAAAACTAGCACTTAATAATTTATGTAGTTCATTCTTAACTATATCGTTCAAAATAGGATTAACTCTCCTCTGAGGTTTTTGAACAGGTTTGAAATGAGGACTAATGCAAATCTTGTGAGTGCAAAGCATTGGATCTTTTCCTTTCGTGTTCATGTAGTCCCAAGAAAGTGGTTTTTGGTTCTCCTATAGTAACTGCAACATAATTTTTTGATGGGAAGGTGACAAGGCATTGTTTACATTTAGCTCCTTTTCTGGACAAACTTTATCTTAATAACCTTATCTATCATGAGTAACTTAGAAACAAGAGAAGAATCCATCTCATGAGATAATAAGGAGTAAAGTAATTGGGAAGCTTCTGAATGCTGGGGTGTATTCAATGGTGGTAATATGGCTTCTAGGACACACTTTGCTTGAGGACACACTTGAGGTTCTACTCCATATTCATTCATGATAATGGATGAAATAATCTCATCTTCTTCTCAAGAGGCTACAAATAATTCTTGACCTATCATCATTAGCTCATGAATGGAATTTACCTCTAGATCTTCATCACCCAATTCTGGCTAGATTACTTGGTCATCTAACAACAACGACTAAGCAAGAGAATATAAAGTTAGGTTCTTAGTATGGATACCATTGGATATTGTCATCTTTCTAGACTAGGAAGCTATATAGGCATTTACAGTAGCCAACCAAGGTCACCCTAAAATTAAAGGATATCCACCCATGTTATGCTTTAGGGAAAGGACCAAAAAGTCCACTAGATACTCCCAAGGATTTAAGGTGACTATGACATTTTCTATCATCCCATCTGGTTTGATAGTAGAACTATTAGCAAGTTGAAGTATGGTTGGTGTTTCTTTGAGACCAATGATATGAAATCAAGACAATACCTCCTTTTTCATGATGTTTATAGATGCTCCTAAGTCAACTAAATAATTTTGAACTTGCATCCCATGAATGGTGACAATAGCCGCAAGACTCCCAGGGTTAGAATATTTAGGTATAATTAAATTTTCTAACATTAAATCCAATAATTGCCCTAAGACATGAATAGCTTTAGGGTCCTTCTTCTTTCTTCCTACTTATTTGATACATGTTTCCTTGATAGATTTAGTATAGGTAGTGAATTCCTTGATAGCATTAAGTAATCATATTTGTACTTCCATTTACTTGATCTAATTGATAAAATTAATTATTGTGTGGTTTTCTATAGGTTGGCCTTGTTCCATCAACCTATGAGGAAATGGGGGTTCTTTGGCTACAGGAGAGATCTTCTGATTTGACACATTTTTCTGATCAGCTAGGGAATCTTCAACTTTAGTTATTATAGGCTTTCAGGGTTAAGTAAGAGTAGTGTTTGATCTTAAGTGGATATTGTTTAAGGAAATAGCATAGTTTTGTTGTTGTGCGAGCTACTTGGTATTTTTGAGATTAGGATTAGGTTGAATTGATAGATGAGTCTTCTTAGGAGGAGTATTAGTGTCTATTGGAGGAGGCATTAGGGCCTTCTACTAAGGTGGTGGCATTAAGGCTTGCTGACTAGTTGGGTATTCTAACTTTGGTTTTGCGATCAACCCTACTAAGGTTGTTGTCAACCTTGCTAAGGTTTTTGCAAACCTTGTTGAGGTTGTTTTTGTGTGCTAAAATATTGACAAACTTCTTTGTGTCATTATATCCAAAAAAATTCAAGATGAGGTCTTGAATGGTGCCTCATAGCTCTCTATTCATGGAGTGCAAGGGTTTGTAATGGAGGCCCTCAGTTTGACTTAGTTTGTGCCCATGCAAGTAGAACATAAAACAAGAGATTTAAAGATCAAATGTATGCAAATAAAGATGCAAGCTAATTTAAATGATAACAATGCAAAGCAATGTAAGAAAGAAAATCTAGTCTATGAAAAGAAATAACAATGTAAGATTAATCTATGAAAGAAAACATGGATCTAAGCTAATATAAAAATGCAAGGATGGAGCATGATGATTGAAGCCATAGATGCAAGAGAGAAGAAGACAAGAAGATAGAATTTCTCCACAAAAAGCTTCAATTGTCAAACTCCTTCTCTAAAAATCACTCTCCAAACCTATAGCACAACAATAGCATAATCATGGATGTCAAAAATGAGGAGAGGGCTCTCCCTTATAAAGAAGAATGGATGATTAACATTAAGAGGTAATAAGATTTAATCTAGAGTGGAGAAAGAATGATCCATGTGAGACAAAATTCTACCAATGAGAAAAGAAGAGGACAATTAAATGGAATCCCACTTAGAAATATTTGCATTTAAGTGTAGAGGGAAAAAAAGAATTTATTTATTTTCTATTTATTTTATTTCCTTTTTCAAGTGGGATTTTATTTACTTAAAAGGGAGCAAGTTCTTTTAATTAAATAGGAAATATTTAATTAAATTAAAGATGGTTTTTCTCCTAAATAATACTTAGGATAAAATTATCAAACCTTAGGAAATAATTTAATTAATTACAATTTGATCAAAGAAATTGATTTGAATTGATTTCATAAAATATTGTAAACCATTGATTTAGGAAATTTGATAAATTGAATAATGGGGGCCCATAGTCTAGGTGACCATTTTAGGGTGCATATATTTTCCCCTCTTTGACTAATGTATGATTGATTTGGGAACACATGTATTCAAAGAAATAAATTGACGTGTGAGATCGATCTAGGATCACAAACCAACCTAAAGGTGTGGTCAATTTGGGAACACATCAGGACAAAGAATACCAATAAATTTTGACTTTAAAAAGTTGAGGATAAAATTGAAAAAATTGAATCAAGGATTGATGTTGATAGATACTGCCCCTTTTGATCGAAATCAAAATGAGATAGAGGAGAAACGACAAATTGACATATTTGATCAAATCAAACAAAAGATAAATTTCTTGATGTAAGATGAAAGATATAAGAATCACAGAACCAATGTAGATCATCAAGCATGAAATATTATGCCCTAAAGGTAAATTAGAAGAAAATAAGTGGGGTGAAAGTGAATGGAAAGTAGAAATTTGGAAAATATGGAAAGAAATAGAAAGAACAAAAGAAAATTTTCTGTAAGAAGTAGAATGCCCCAAAATCTATCAACTATTTAAGATAGAAATTTTGATTGAGATCACAAAAGAAGCTATGAAAATGAAGAGCAAAACATGACCACATTTGATTAAAATTCCACACGAAAGATGAAGGGACAACCATCTCAAACTCATAATGCAACCTAATAATACAAACTAAAATGAAGTCTAATAAAGTAAGCTACATGAAAATGCAAAAGTGTACTTACAACAGAGCAACTGTAACATAGGATTTTGTGTTCATCATTTATTAGAGAATGTAAAAGAACTTATTTTCATCATTGGGCCATTATTAATGGACATCAAAAAATTACACAATCATCACTAGTAACAAGCGCAAATATGAAGATAAAAATGTGATTTATATTGGATTGGAATTTGGAAAGATTCTGACATAAGCATCAAAGACATAAACTTCAAGATGATGTTGATGTTATCTTATCCAATTTAATGTAGCAAAACCATGCTCGCATCAAGGCATAGATGCCAGGATGACCATAAGAATGGTTGTGCAAAAATAGCCAAGGATGATACCTCAAATCTCCTAAGTGTTTCAAGGGGACAAAATAAGACGCTAGAGTTTCAACACCACATCCACAAGTAGAAAACAAATAAAAACATGCCCCATGCCTAAAGTCCTCTTGCTATGCATCTTGGAGAGAATTATAGATGATAAGGATCAAATGCTTGAAACTAGGTAAGATCACATGATGAAACTGGGTAAGACCAAATTGATAAGTGTTGAAAAACACTTGATGCCAAGGGTTGTATTGAAAAATATAGTTGGGGTGGTGTTGAAAAATACCATTTGTGAGGTTTCCTAAAGACTAATGCATCCAAGAGACCAGATCTAACATAGTTATGCCCCCTAGACAAAGATAAATTCCAAATCAAGGCAACAAGGACAAGGCATGATGGATAAAGACCAAGTGTCAAGGATACGAGCTAAGAAATAGGGGTGCAAAGGCCTCAAGTAGCACCTATTTCCAAGTTTTCACTACTTGGATTATTATTATTTTTTGGAATATATAATTTTTTTGGAGAAACATCAAAGTGCTTATTACTAAGATGATCATTTTTTCAGGACACTTTCCAATTTTTATAATTTTGACAGAATATTATTATTTTTGGATTTATGAATATGCCATTTTTTTAATTTTTTCAAGATCAATAAATATGTACAAACATGCCTCCAAATAGAATAGGCATCACGGATAGAACTTCTTTAGGTGCAAGACATTGATAGAATCAAGGAGCTGTTATCCCTCTGTTGTAGACAGTAAATAGGTACTAGACCCAAAATTTATTGTAATAATGTAAGGTCCAAGCCAGTTAAGTTCAAATTTACCCTTTTGATCTCTATTATGTTTATTCTTAGGATTTTCACGTAGGACAAGATCTGCCACCTAAAATTCTCTAGGGTGAACCTTTTTGTTGAATTCTTTTGACATGTGCTTTTGATAGACCCTCATATGGTCAAATGATTCTTGGTGTTTCTCCTCTAGAAGTTCTAATTCTTGAAGTCTCTTGGTGTGGTAGTCTTCATCTATAAGTAGACCTTTGAGGGAAACTCTAAGTGAAGGAATCTCAACCTCTAAAGGTAACACTGCTTCAACACTATATGTAAGGGAAAAAGGAGTAGCCACAATAGGAGTATGAATACTTGTTCTATAGGCTCACAAAGTCAGATTTATCTATAAGTGCCAATCTCTACCATTCTTATGAATTTTTCTATGTAAGATTTTGAGAATGGTTTTATTTGATGCTTTTGCTTGACCATTTCCTTGTGGGAAGTAAATGGAAAACCAATGTTGTATTATCTTGAATTTCTTATAGAGTTATTTAAGGTCCTTATTTTTAAACTGGCCTTCATTGTCAATGATAATCTCAGAAGGAACTTCATATCTATAGATAATATGATTCAAAATAAATAGATAAACTATCTATCTCAAGGCAAAAAAAAGTGGGATAGCTTCTACCCATTTAGTGAAGTAGTCAATAGCAGTGATAACAAACTTGTGTCCGCATGATGAGTTGGGATGAATATTCCCAACAAGATCAAAGGCCCAATGCTGAAATGACCAATAAGAGATAGAAGGAATGAGTTCCCTATTTGAAGCATGTATCAAATTACCATGTTTTTGACACTTTTCACATGACTTTACAATAGCTACTGCATCAATCAACATCGTGGGCCAATAGTACCCTTCCCTAAGCAACTTTCAAGCCATAGAAAGACATTGGAATGTTCCCCATAGATTCCCTCATGGATGTCAACTAACTCTTGATCAGATTCTTCCTTTCTAAGCATCTAAGTGTTCCATCTAGACCCCTCCTATACAATTCAATAGATATAAGGGAATGGAGAGAGGCATTTTGAATAAGTTGTATGTGTTCAAATCAATTAAAGGTTTAGGTATAATTCCATCATAAAGGTATGAATAAATGACACCATAATAGGATGACTTATGACCAACAAGGGTACAAATAACATGATTATCTTGGGAATCATAAATAGGGTGATGTAGCTCTTCCTCTAGGAATTCAAATCTTGATTCATGTTTCTCTAATTGAAGAAGTGAAGCAAGTGTAACCATAGCATCAGTTGCTTTGTTTTCTACTCTAGGGATTTGTTAAAATGAGAAAAATGTGAAGTAGCATCTCAAGGAATCAACCATTTTCTTGTAAAGTACAAATTTATCATTTTTTTTTAAATAATCATCGACTTGGTTGATTATCAGTTATGAATCCCCATAGATGTGTAACTCTATAATTCTCCATTCTATAGCCATCTTAAGTCCATTTTTTAAAGCTTCATACTCATAAATGTTATTTGTACATGGAAATAATAACTTGTAAGATTTAGGAATTGTGTACCCATGAGGAGAAACAAACAACAAACCAGTTTTGGAACCATTTTGCATAAAGGATCCATCAAAGAACATCTTCCATGTTCTTTCAGTCATATACATGAGGTGTTCATCTAGGAAATCAACTTGAAAAGTTGCATCATCTTGTAGTGGGAAATCAACCAATTGATATGATATGGCTTTCCCTTTGATTACTTTATGTTTAGTGCACTCTATGTCAAACTCTAAAAGGATTATCATCCATTTAACAAGTCTACCCATGAGGGTAGCCTTACCTAGTAAATACTTGAGTGGATCAATTTTTTCTATGAGGTGTATAGTGTGTGCAAGCATATAATATCACAAATTTTGGGAAGCAAACACAACTATGAGGCAAGCTTTCTCAATACTAGTGTATGAGTACAAGTTTTTCAACAAGAACTTACATAAAGGAGTCAAATGTGTATGGAATGAAGAGTGTCAAAATAACATAGATAAAATCAAGAAATACTTGGAAAATCCTCCTATTTTAATGCCTTCTATCCTAGGGAAACCACTTGTTCTGTTCATTTCAGCAATAGAGTCTTCATTGGGGGCACTATTAGCTCAATTGGATGAACATGGGAAAGAAAGAGCAATATACTACATTAGTCATACCACTTATTCTATACATTTTGGCAATAGATTCTTCCTCGGGGGCACTATTAGCTCAATTGGATGAACATGGGAAAGAAAGAGCAATATACTACATTAGTCATACTTACGACTAATGTAGTATATTGCTCTTTCTTTCCCATGTTCATCCAATTGAGCTAATAGTGCCCCCGAGGAAGACTCTATTGCTGAAATGTATAGAATAAGTGGTTTCCCTAGGATAGGAGGCATTAAAATAGGAGGATTTGCCAAATATTTCTTGATTTTATCTATGCTCTTTTGACACTCTTCATTCCATACACATTTGACTCCTTTATGTAAGTTCTTGTTGAAAGGTTGAGCTCTATCTACCAACTATGAAATCAATCTCCTTATAGATTGAGGATGCCATTGAAGACTCCTCATTTGACTAAAGTTTTTAGGAGGTGGCATATCCATAATTGCTTGAAATTTTTTAGGGTCCACCTCTATTCCTTTTGCTGAAATAATGAATCCTAGTAATTTTCCAAAGGTGACACCAAATGCACACTTTAGAGGATTTAATCTTAGTTGAAATTGTTCCATACGATCTAGAATGACTTCTAAATCATCTAAGTGTGTATCCCTTTTCTTAGACTTAGCCAAGGTGTCATCCACATAATCTTCCATATTTGTATGCATCATATCATGAAAAATAGTTTTCATGTCTTTTTGATAGGTGACTCCTACAAGTGAATGTAGTCTTTTGTTGAACTTCAAGAGCTATCTTAATATGATTATATCTAGAAAAATCATTCATTAAGGAATAAATCTCATAACCTACAGTCATATCCACTATCATGTCTATATTAGGAAGTGGAAAATTATCCTTTGGATGTGCTCCATTAAAATCTCTAAAAATCTATGCAAACTCAAATGGTTTTGTCATGTTTTGAAACTGGTAGAATGTTTGACATCCATTCAGCATAGTCAATAGCTCTTATGAATTTTGCACCAAGGAGTTTCTCTAATTCTACTTTGACTAGGAGAGCTATTTGAGGATGCATCTTTCTCAATTTGTGCTTAATTGGGTTAACACCTGGAACTATGGATAAGTGATGCATAATAAGATTAGTGTCCAACCTTGGAATATCTGAATAAGTTTATGCAAAATTGATCTTTTTTCTTGTAATAACTTAATGTAGGCTTCTTTTTCTTGTGATGACAAAAACTGAGCCAAATGTACCATTTGTAGAGCTTCATTCATACCCAAATTGACTACTTGTGTTGGTTCAATAAGCACTAATATCTATCTTGAAAATAACTAGGGAGATGATCAAGTACCTCATCCTCAAGCACCTCGGAGAGGTTTTTACCCTCAGATACATCCTTTCCTTTTACTTTTTTTGGTTCTAACACCACCACATGTGGTTTTCATCATCAGAACTCCTATTCTTTTTATTTTCTTTTCTTTTTATTTTGTGACTAAGGTACTTGATGTTTGGCTCTATCATGTTGGTAGCTAGTTCACTCATGGAAGAAACTACAGCTTCAATGGCATTTAAGTAGCAAGCTATATCATAATTATTTTGAAACATTAAAATCTTAGGTTCATGATTGCATTGGGACCATTCAATCAAATCAAGATGAACAAGGGGTAAATCAATGACTAGTTCAAGGTTATGAATATGAATGATATCTTTAGTGACTAAAAAGTCAGAGTCCGCCAAGTAGATTCCTAAACTACCCAAATCGAGATTTTTCCTAACAAGCAAAGAATTGTCCACTAACATAACATGTGAGTTCAAATCATCTAATCCTACACATGAATTATCAACTAACTTGGGATGAGAACTATATGTATGAAAAACATCAATATCCATATAAACTATAGAAGGCTTTGAGAGGGAGTCCCTTTCATACTCATTGGAATCTATTTCTGAATCTCAAATATGATGCTCACACCATGAAGGCTTGGGATGCCTAGATGTGGAAGCCTCAATATCATCAAGGGTCACACTCTCTTGTTCTAAATTTGCAACTATCACATAAGATACTAGACTATCTGACTCTCCCCAAAGGATATTAGTAGAAGAGACCCAATCTTCACACTTATCTTGCTAATTTTCCAAATTAGGTATTGTTAGGATAAACCACAGACAGAAATAAAAAACTACATGCAAATATAACCAATAATAAAAAATAATAGAACACACAGAAATGAACACAAGGCACCAAGATTTAATGTGGTTCACCCAATCCCTGGGCTACATCCACCAAACAGCAAGTTCGATCTTATTACAATCCAGTGATTACAACCTGATTACAATCCGTAATCCCTTACAGCTCAATATCACCGCAAGAACCTATTTCGTATCACAACATTATGAAAAATACCCAACCCTAAGCCCTTTTATACAAGTATTAAACTTCTTTAGGGTTATAACATGTCGGCCATATGTCGGCCATAATATGTTAGCTACCATGTTGGCTACTGCCCAAAAAAATTTTAAACCCCACTATTTATGAAGTATGTACAGTACTTTCCTGATCAGTCACCACAATCTAACAATCTCCCACTTGGGGACTAATCAGGCTCCACACTAAACAACAATCTCCCACTTGGAGACTAATCCTGTAGCAATACCACTACCACATGGGGCTCCCACTGGATCAAACCATCCTAGACTCTACTGTTCTTTTATTCATGTTCAGTCTAAAAGACCAACCAAAGTTGAAGAGGAGTTCAGCTTCTCCCTTGTTACAACCTTTGTCAACATATCTGCTGGATTGTCATTGGTATGTATCTTCTCCAGCTTTAACTGTCCATCCTCCAAAACTGACCGAATGAAATGGTACCGCAACTGTATGTGTTTGGTCTTAGAATGTAGAGCTGAATTCTTAGCAAGATGAATGGCACTCTGACTATCTGTGAACAAATAATTATCCTTCTGAGGATGTCCCAATTCTTCCAAGAAGAACTGAAGCCATATCATCTCTTTGGCTACCTCTTTAGCAGCAACATACTTTTCCTTTGTAGTGGAGAGAGCATTAATCTTCTGTAACCTAGAAACCCAGCTCACGACTGCCCCACCAACAGTAAAGACATAACCTGTAGTACTCCACCTGGTATCAATATCCCTAGCCAAATTTGAGTCAACATAGCCCTTTAAATTAGTAGTAGAGCCCCCAAAGTGTAAACACTTATTGGATGTTCCTCTCAAATATCTGAGAATCCACTTGACAGCATTCCAATGCTCAAATCCTAGATGACTCATATACCTGCTAACGACTCCCACTACATGTGCAATATCTGGCCTAGTGCATACCATAACACATATCAAACTTCCTACAGCTGAAGCATAGGGTACCTTGGACATCTTATCCTCCTCTTCCTGTGTCTTGGGACACATCTCCTTAGTCAATTTCAAATGACCAGGTAAAGGTGTGCTGACAGCTTTAGCATTCTCCATAGAGAAATGTTGCAACACCTTCTCAACATAATCAGCTTGAGATAGCGTCAATGTTTTGTTCTTCCTATCTCTACAAATCTTCATACCAAAGATTTGTTTTGCTGCCCCCAAATCCTTCATAGCAAATGCATGTGCTAATTGGTGTTTCGGCCCCTTAATATGATCCATGTTAGACCCAGCTACAAGCATATCATCAACATATAAACATAAAATAATGTAGCTATCATCATCCAACCTCTTAAAATAAACATAGTAATCTGAATGACACCTATTATATCCATGCTCATGCATAAAACTGTCAAATTTCAGATACCATTGCTGAGGTGCTTGCTTCAAGCCATGTAAACTTTTCTTCAATTTGCACACTAAGTTCTCCTTACCTTTGACCTCAAAACCCTGTGGCTAAGCCATATATATTTCTTCATCCAAATCACCATGAAGAAAGGTTGTTTTAACATTCATCTGCTCTAAATGCAAATCTTCAGTAGCCACAAGACTTAAAATAGTATGAATAGAAGTCATTTTAACAACAGGAGAAAATATCTCATCAAAATCAATTCCCTTTTTCTATGCAAATCCTTTTACAACTAACCTGGCATTAAATCTTTTCTTACCTCCTTCCTCTTCTTTCAACCTGTAAACCCATTTATTCTGTAAAGCCTTTTTACCTGCAGGCAACTTGCACAAATCCCATGTCTTATTTTTCATCAAAGAGTCCATTTCATCTTTCATTGCAAACTCCCACTGAATCTTAGTATCCACCTGCACAGCTTCATCATAACTTTCAGGTTCACCAGCATCAGTAAGTAAAATAGAATACAAAGAGGGAGAAAACCTTTGTGGAGGTCTAATTTGCCTTGTTGACCGTCTAACATTCACTGGTGTGTGTGGTATTTGTTGTTGCAGTTGTTGGACATCATGAGGAATGGATGGAACATCAGCTTTTGGAGTATCATCCAGCACTACATAATCATCTTCTTTCTTCTCATGTTGTTGCAACAGATCTTTGTACAACACTTTCTCATTGAATATGACATCCCGACTTCTAATAATTTTAAGATTTTCAAAATCCCAAAGCCTATAACCAAATTCATTAATTCCATATCCAACAAAGACACATTTCTTTGATTTAGCTTCTAGCTTGGTTCTATTTTCAGAGTCTATATGAGCAAAAGCTTCACAACCGAAGGTCTTGAGAAAAGAATAACTCACCCTCTTACTAGTCCATGCTTTCTCTAGAATACCATAGCCCAAAGGAGTAGAGGGGCCTCTATTAATCAAATATACTGCAGTATTGACAGCCTCCACCCACATGTGTAAGGGCAACCCAGCATGCAACCTCATGCTCCTTGCGCGCTCCATTATAGTCCTGTTCATGCGTTCAGCCACTCCATTTTCCTGTGGAGTCCTTGGAACAGTTTTTTGTCTACAAATACCATTAGTGGAGCAATAATCTTCAAATTCATGACTACAATACTCACCACCATTATCAGATCTGAGACATTTTAATTTCTTACCAATCTCATTTTCAACCAAGCATTTCCATTTCTTAAAAGTTTGAAATACATCAGATTTCTATCTAAGAAAATAAACCCATACTTTTCTATTTGCGTCATCAATAAATGTAACATAATAATGAAAGCCACCAAGGGAAGATACCTGGGATGGTCCCCATACATCCATATGCACAAGCTCTAATTTCTCCTTTTTGTTTTCCTTCCCTGTCTTTACAAAACTCACTCTGTTTTGTTTTCCATACACACAACTTTTACAGAAATCCATATTCACACATTTGAGACCTGGTAAAACTTTCCTTGAATGAAGTACTTTCATACCTTTCTCACTCATGTGCCCAATTCTATTGTGCCACAGTGTTGTATCAGAATCTACAGCAGCTATTTGTTCTCCCTACTCAACTGCAGTAATTGTTCCTGAATATTCATTTTTCTCTGAAACAATCAAAGTAGAAGGAACAATATGACCTGTACAAAGATATAAGGTGCCTACTTTCACACCTTTTGCTACTACAAGGGAACCTTTTGAAACCTTCCAATTTTTATCATTAAAAGTAACTACACAACCCTCATCACCGAGTTGCCCTGCTAAAATTAAATTTCTACTTAGTTTTGGAACATGTCTTACCTCATGTAGTAGCCAATGAGTCCCATTCTGCAACTTAATCTTAATTTTTCCCTTTCCAACATTTTCCCTTTCCAACAATCTGACAGGGTTCATTATCCCCCAAATAAACAAGCCCAAAATCCCCTTGGACATAATCAATGAAATAACCTCTATGAGGTGTAGCATGAAATGAAGCACCAGAATCTAAAACCCATGAATCATCAACACTATCTAAAGACAGAAGCAAAGCATCCTCTTCGGATTTGTTACTTACCACATTTGCCTCCTTGTCTCCATCTGATTTATCTCCTTCATTTTTCTTTCGATTCCAGCAATCTTTCTTTTGGTGCCCTGGTTTCCCACAGTACCAGCAATCATTTGGTCCTCTCGATTGAGACCTCCTCCCCTTTGACTTTCCTCTTGATTTCCCACGATTTCCAGATTTACTTCCTCTTTCAGTTGTTCTGCCCCTGCTTTGTGCATTTAAAGCACTTCCTGATGTAGATCCACCTGAGGATTTTCTAAGAGTTTCCTCACTTAAAATAACACTAATCACATCATCATATTTTAGGGTACTAGATCCAAGAACAGAATTACTCACTGCCATTACCAAGCCATTCTAGCTTTCAAGCAAAGAACACAAAATCAAGACAGCCCTAATTTCTTCATCAAAATTGATACCCACAGAAGATAATTGACTAGTAATAGTATTAAAATCATTTAAATGATTTGCAACAGATCCACCTTCTACCATTTTCATATTAAATAAACGCTTCATGAGAATTACCTTATTTGAAGTGGAGGGCTTTTCATACAGTGTCGCTAGGGTTTTCATCAAATCTTCTGTCATCTTTGCTTTTGTAATATTAAATGCCACAGATGGTGCCAAGCATAACCGAATGCTTCCGAGTGCCTTTCTGTCCAAAAGATCCCATTCAACCTCTAACATAGTTCCCTGATTCTTGGCTTTTCCTTCCAACGGCTTCCATAAATCCTTCTGATATAAATAGTCTTCCATTTGCATCTTCCATAATTGGAAGTTCTACCCATTAAACCTATCAACCCTCAACTTACCCTCATCTGCCATTGCTCCCACTCAACTGTGAGACTCCCACTTAACTGTGATACTTTCTTGCAGAGGATAACTGAAAGAAAACCTTACTCTGATACCACTTGTTAGGATAAACCACGGACAGAAATAAAAACTACATGCAAATATAACCAATAACAGAAAATAATAGAACACACAAAAATGAACGCAAGGCACCAAGATTTAATGTGGTTCACCCAATCCCTGGGCTACGTCCACCAAACAGCAAGTCCGATCTTATTACAATCCAGTGATTACAACTTGATTACAATATGTAATCCCTTACAGCTCAATACCGCCGCAAGAACCAATTTCGTATCACAACATTATGAAAAATACCCAACCCTAAGCCCTTTTATACAAGTATTAAACTACTTTAGGGTTATAAAATGTCGGCCATAATATGTCGGCTACTGCCCAAAAAAAAATTTTGACCCCACTATTTATGAAGTATGTACAGTACTTTCCTGATCAGTCACCACAATCTAACACTCATCCCTTTAGTTTGCATCTAAATATCTATCCTCAATATGGGGTGAGGTTGGTCTATTTTCATGAGCGGGGCCACCACTCAAAAGGTCAACATAGTAAAAAGCACTTTGATTCTTCTTTTATGGAGCCATTATAAAATCCATATCCATATTCAAGTGAGGTGATGCTAATGGTGTACTCAACTCAATAAGGTTACCACTAAGGTCAAACAAAGCTTTTAGAGTATTCTCAAGCAATTGAACAAACACATATTCTTTTCCCTTATGTCTTTGATGAGTTTGAACTAAAGGTAATTGTTTAAAGATGACTTGAGGTCACTTTCCTTGATTTACTTGATATCTTGTTGTAACCAACATGAAAGAAAAGGCACTAGCTGATGGGATAACCTTAAGAAATTTTGGTACCAAACTAGGATAGTAAAAACACTCACTTGTCTAAAAGAGATGTGATAATATAGAATTTTGCAATAGGCATAAATGAACACTGCCATAGAGGTGCCCACAACTTTGGGTGAATACCCTAGCACATGGACCGAGAGGATGATTTACCCAAAGTATGAATAGTTAAAATTGAATTTTTATGAAAGTCGATGGACAAAAGATTACTAAGACTCTCCAAGCATAATATCAAAGAATTCAAAGGTATATTTTTCTCAACAAGGATGGTCTCTAACTCACCAACTCCAAACAAGGTCACTTGTGAAATCAAAGATCACTAATTCAAGGGGTCAAAGCATAATAACCCAAGGTGCAAACAAGCTTTTGACATGGGGTAAGTAGCCTAACCTGAATCAAATCAACCAAGGGAGATTAGAAATAATAGGATATCAAAGTAGTTTGATCATAAAGTCTTGACCTAGGAACTTAGATATTATTTATTTTAAATATCCAACTAGGTGTGATAAATTTTGAATCATGAACTAGGCATGCAAGATAGCAATCAAGAATCTCAAGAAAACATCTTCAAACAATGAGCACTTGGGACAAAACAACCTTGTACATGAAAACGAATAGTGTCATAGTATCAGTGTAATCCCTAGAACCAACACTACATATGTTCTCAAAATGTTTTCCAATCATGCACATAGTCCTAGAAAAGAAAATTTTACAGCAATATGGTTCTTAGTAATGTTCAACTTTGTAGCTTTTGCAATCTAGAGTAGGAGAAATCCAATCCTGGTGCACCAAAGTTTTGACATAATTCAAGAATTTAATCAATCAGAGATACTAAGGAGATTTGACAACCCAAAAAAAGACTATACCTATGAGGATTTCCCCCACAAGGATATTTATATATTAGTTGCTAATACCATGTCAAAAATGGCTATTACCACTTGAGGTTCTATCCATATGGATGACCCAATAAAGGGAATGTCTACTACGATTAACCCTCTCTAATGAAGGAAGACTCAGAAAGTTGTACCACATGGGGACTTGGTTTGGATTCAATGGTTCCAAGTTCTTGATGTGTCCAAAAGGAAACAAAGCATACTCCTCTAGCCTCTTCACCTTACCTAGACATACAAACAAAAATTCTTTGACATGCTAATTCAAAATCACCTTACCAAATTTTTGGAAAAGCTGACAAAAAATACCACCAATCTCAAAAGAGAAAGTACTAATGGATGTTGAGGACAAACCCAAGTGGAATAGTGAGATAATAACAAATATCCTTCCCTATCTACAAAGGGATCTATCGTCGAGAAGAGCTTCACATGTAAGGCAAGCAAATGAAGCACATTCCCTCAAGAACTCCACAAATAGTGTTCATAGGACCTAATTGCTATGTGAAATACATATGCATGAAAGTAAATCTAGATCCAATTTTAGAGCATCAAATGAAGTGTGAATCTATGAAAGCATGTAAAATCACTCAAGTCAAACACATGAGAGAGTTCATTTAATTTTCAAATATAAATGTTATAGAGATCTAAAAAAATACCTGGTAATCCTTACAACACATATTTTCTTTGTTATACCTTCTGTTTATGCTTGAATGCTTGCTCGCAATCAACAAAACAACAAGCAAAACAAGCAAACACAAGATATGCAATATATATCTAACTAATGAAAAACTAGGGTTAGATCTAAAAATATGATTTTTAAGAGTGATAATAACCAAAAAAATAACCCAAATGAAAGGTCACATTATGCATTGATCCATGTCAAAATTAAATGCAAGCTGCTCATTAAATGCCCTTTTTTTAATATTGATTTTTAATCTACTCAACAAGATTGGACCTATATGATATGAATTTAGATCCCAAACCCTAAATGTAGAAGAGAGACCCTATCCAAAATTAGAGAGGTTTCCAAAAATGTTAGAATTTTGAAAAGATCTTTTCATTTATGCCCTAGGGAGCCATTTTGTCAAAATAGACTAGTTTTTTCAAATCGAATTATGGAGCCCTAATATAATTTCTAAAATAAAAACACAAAGAACCAACCCTATTAAAAATTTAGAGACCTTTCCAAAAAATGTAGACTTTTCTGAAAAATGCCCTAATTTGTGCCCTAAAATTATTTCTCATGAAAAATAAAGAAAAAATAGAAAAAATAAAAAATACCTTGGAAAACTCTAAAAATTTCATTGATGCTTCTCTGATATGTCACCAACCTAGGAAAAAGAAACTTAGACCAAAACACCAAGTTTTTTGTGAGATATGATCAAATATTTAAGATCTAGGGTTTTTTGTCTCTAAACAAATTTGCATAAGGGGGTTAGCTCCAAAAATATCTAAAACTAACAACTAAACGTGGATTGCCCCACAGTGGGTGCCAAAGATGTGTGTTAAAATGTTGGCACATTTTTATGAGTCATTATATCCAAGATTTCTCAAGAATGAGGTCACAAATGGTAGCTCATAGCTCTCTATTCATGGAGTCCAAGGGTTTATAATGGAGGCCCTTAGTTTGACCTAGTTTGAGTGCATGCAAGTACACCATAAAATGAGAGATTCAAAGATCAAAATATGCATGCAAGCTAATCTAAATGATAACAATGCAAAGCAATGTAAGAAAGGAAATCTAATCTATGGAAGGAAATAACAATGCAAGATTAATCTATGAAAGCAAACATGAATCTAAGCTAATATGAAAATGCAAGGATGGAGCATGATGATGGAAGCCATAGATGCATGAGAGAATAAGACAAGAAGATAGAAGTTCTCCACAAAAAAGTTTAATGCTCAAACTCCTCAAAAAATCACTCTCCAAACCTGTAACATAATAATAGCATAGTCATGGATATCAAAAATGAGGAGAGGGCTCTCCCTTATAAAGAAGAATGGATGATTAAGATTAAGAGGCAATAAGATTTAATCAATGGTGGAGAAAGAATGATCTGTATGAGACAAAATTCTACCAATGAGAAAAGATGAGGAAAATTAAATGGAATCCCTCTTAGAAATATGTGCATTTAAGTGTAGATGAAAAAATAATTTATTTAATTTTTATTTCTTTTCTTTTCTTTTTCAAGTGGGATTTTATTTAATTAAAAGGGAGCAAGTTCTTTTAATTAAATAAAAAGTATTTAATTAAATTAAAAGAGGGTTTTTTCTCTTAATTAATTAAATGTGGATTAATTATTTAATTAAAATAGAGGTTTTCTTTTAATTAAATAAGACTTACGATAAAATGATCAAACCTTAGGAAATAATTCAATTAATTACAATTTGATCAAAAAAATTAATTTGAATTAATTTAATAAAATATTGCAAACTGTTGATTCATGAAATTTGATAAATTAAATAATGGGAGCCCACAGTAGGTGACCGTTTTAGGGTGCATATAGCTCCCAACCTTGTTGGGGTTGTTGCCAATTATTATTTCCAATAAAACTAGTATTTTGACATTGATTGTTTCTATTATAAATTTGAAAAGGATCTTGTGATATACCTTGTCTTTGAGCCCATGGCCTTTGTCGAGCAACGTAGAGCACCTCTCCATTTATTTATGAGTTCCTCTCTTTTTCGCAAGGACTATAGTTTTCAATTTATTTTAAGAAATTAATCAAGTCCTTGGAAATTGGAAAAACTTATAAAATTATCTATATCCTATGGATCCATTTCATTTTTCTATTTAAATAAAATTTATTATATTTCATTTCTTATTTTTTATTTTTTGCATTACTTTTTACAATAGTATTTTTAATTTCTGTCAACAAAAGACAACGTAGCTAGAAACATGGCAGTCTCCATGTTTATACATGTCTACTCAAATTAATAAAAAATGGGGTAGTTGGATGTTCAAGTTGATGAAAGATCAACCCCAAAGCTCCCAAGAATCACTTACATGCAAACACCTGTCACAAAAAAAGAGAAGCAAAAGCTATAGAGACTTGAATTCCAAGGTCCATAGATGAGCCATTCTTAATGAGAAAAAAATAGAGACGACTATTAACAAAATTGAATGAATAAATTACAAAGAGATTAATCCTTATAAAAGGATATGAAAACCCTAACATGAAACAAACCTAGGTTGCATGATAATAATTAATAATAAAAAATTAATTATTATGTGCCTAAAGTTTAGCTTAAGTAAACTAGAGATAATAAGTGACTTATAATTAAATTAAATTAATTTAATTAATGAGACAATATTAGACAATATCTTATTACTCTAACACCCCCCCCCCCCCCCCCCCCCCCTCCCCGCCACACCCCAAAGATAAACTTAGGAAGTACCTAAAAACCTAGAAACTACTACTTAAAGTAAATTTGGGTACTAGCAATAAAGGCCTAATGAGGTACCCAAGCACAACCAGATCTTTGAAAAGAGAAGAAATAGAGAAAACCACATGGTAAAATTCCTAATTGAAAAAGAGATGGAAAGAATGTTCTAGAAGATAGGAGCAAAAGATGATCATGAAGAACACCACTAAAGCATGAAGCTGCAAACACTGTCAAACAACTGATCGAAAGAACCTCCAGTATATAGAACATGACTAGGTAGAGAAGACTAAGCCTAAATACTTGATCAATTGAAGATGAAATTTATCTTCATGGCCTCCAAAAATAGGAATGAAAGAATGTCTATATGGTAAATAATCCATCTCACCAAAATCCTTAGGTATCTAGCCACTGCAACCGCTTAGTACATAGGATGAAATACTAAATACATAGCTTAGTCCATCAAACCAAGAAACAAATAGAACCAACATAACTCCCCTATAATGTTGAGAGGTAACACATGAACACTAAAATTAAAGGCAATATTTCTTGTAGAAAGAAGAACTAAGAACATCAAGAGTGCAAAAGAAGTACAAACACCTATAATGGCATGTGTCATTGACACATCATTAGGCTAATGTCATGGAAGGAAAAATCACTTCAGAAAGAAAGATGGTGAATATGGACAACATGAAATCCCCAAGACACTTTATAGTGTATTGCGAGTACAACAAAACACAAATATGTGCAAGATCCCAAACAAGCAATAGAGTGACACTTTATCTCTGTGTGTTTGCAAAAAATACTATAAAAGGATGTGATCAAAGATCAAAAGAGACATAAGGTTGATACAAGAGATAGTACAACCCATGAAAAATCACCTAAAGCAAAAAAATTGACCTTCGAACCTAAAAAAACCAAGATATTCACTAGAAAAAAAAAAAAAAAAAAAAACTAAATGGGATGTGCCTGGAGCAGAATCTAGAAAATAGAATGTCTCAAGATATGTCTCTCATAGTGCAAAATAGAACCTATAATTTTGACTACATAAAATGGCTACCAAACAACATCAATAGTCCAAATAAAATACACCATCATGATAGGCTCAGAATCAGCTTTTCAATGATATCTCATTCGTGAAAAAAGGAGTCCAAATGAGCAAGTTACCACCAAAAAATAACATGTAGGTCAACAAGGCACTAGAAGGGAAAAAAATTTTAAAATACCACATCGATAATTCATGTCAAATGCATAGAGAAACACGCTAATTTCATACCAAAATAATCTCATTTTGCATACCAAAAAATTTGATTTGCCTATTAAAAAATCTCAATTTACATGCAAAAAAGCTGAATTTTTGTGACAAAAAATTTTGATTGGTACACCATAGATCTAAAATATTGATCTATGTGCCAAAATTATCAATTTTTGTGTCAAAGAATCTTTATTTTCATGCCAAAACACCTCAATTTTCAAGCCAAAAAATCTCAAAAATCACAAAATTGCCACTTCAAGAAACTTGTCCAATTTGGGAGCAATATTTTTATGCCTCAAATTTCAACTATGTCCAAATTGGACAAATTTTATATGAAAATTGGGGTCTTTGGACGCTCTAGCTTAACGGTGATGTCTATTTGGGCTCAAAGTGATCCAAAAATAAATGAAACCCCAAGATTCAATACAAAATAACTCTTCAAAATGAAACCCTTTGAAAGGAAAAACACATATTTAAAATCCAAGCCAAACCTCTCATAAATAGAACAGGGGCATGAAGATCTGGAGCTCTAATACCATGTTTAAGTTGATGAAAACTCAACTCCATAGCTCCTAAGAATCACCTACATGCAAACACCTATCACAAAAAGAGAGAAGCAAAAGCTATGGAGTTTGGAATTCCCAGATCCATAGGTGAGACATTCTTGATGAGAAAAAAGAGAGATTGCTATGATCAAAAGTGAATGAATAAATTACAAACAGATCAAATGTCAAATATTTATGAGGCCTTTTACTAATGCTATATATATGGCCTTGAGGATGGAAATTACTATTTAGGGTGACTCGCTAAAAGGTGACCATATAAGTATTACTTTGGATAACACCATGATTGGACAATGAAAGGGTGATAAACTTGGCAATATTTGCCTAAAGTGGTTCTCACCAATTTTGGCAAGATTTGGTGTGACTGTGCTAGAAGGGAAAGGATGAATATTTTTAAAATCAAAGGTACTTATATTGAGAAGAAATCTAGTGAGAATTTAAATGAGGTGGAATGTACCAAAGATAATAATGGATTTTCATGGATTGAGCTTATTGAGTGACATCATTTCTAAAATTCATTGTATTTAGGTGTTTGTCATTTCATTTTCTTAAGTTACAAGTTTTTGGGTGCTCTCTCTACTTTTTGTAGCCTTCATCCAAGCTAAGTTGGGGTTATGTTGGATATCTTAGAGGATTTCATTAAGGGCTTGAGAGAGAGTGGGTAAATGGGTGGGAACCCTATTCATATTGAGCCAAGAATTGTTGAAAAATACAAAGAGGCAACATGAAAGTATCTAAGAGAGGATAATTTGGTGCCATTTATGTTGTGCATTGAAGGATACGACAAACTGATGTCTATTTAGTTTATGAAATCTTAGACTAATAGAAGGGTGGTCATGAATGGAATCTCATTCAAGATTAATGAAAATGTCATAGCCAAAGTTGGCAGTTTCACCTTAGAGGGTAGAAACAAAGGAAGAAAACCCATGTCACTAATGAAACAAGTCTCAATCAAGATTTTTGATCTAAAGAAGGCCATTTGCATGATCATAGTGGATTTTTCATAATGGAGCTTCTAGATCCCTACAAAGAGGTATGATATGCTATAATTAGATCTCTCACAGTTAAGGGTGAGCTTTTGATTTTCTAGTATTACCATTTCCCCATATTAAATCATTTTTGGAATCATGACCCCATATCCTTCCCATTTTTTCTTCTACATTGTATGGAAGACAACCTCCTTAGGTTTAGTGAGAAGATTGAAAAAGGGAAACCCTACTCCATCCCACACCAAGCCTTTATGTATAAATTGTATGATTTTCATAAGAAATTTTACCCCATCCAAACTATAAATGTTTAAATTTTACTTCCTAATCCATCTCCTTCTAATTCTACCCAGCAAATCTCTATTGAGGTGTTGTCCACTATGGAAACCAAAACCCTAAAACCCACCCTCCCAAAGAAAATAAAAATGGAAAAGGATATCCAGGTTGTGGACTCAGATGCCAAAATTGAAGTTGGAAGTTCGAGGCAATCCCTGAGAAATAAGAAGAGGGACAACATTGTCCTTATACCTAAACTTGAAAGCCCCCTAGTTTTATTTATTTGTTTTATTTCAAAAGATATATTTCTAAATAAATAAGTATTATTTACTTGTTTTATTTCAAAAGATATATTTATAAATAGATAAATGGATTTCAAATCATATTTAAGAGGGTAATTCTTTTTAATTCAAGGTGATGATTTTGTTTATTTGAAAATATTTGTATTTATGATATTTTGGAAATGGAAACTAAAACCCTAATTGTAATCAAAAATCCTATCAAACTGTAAAACTTGAAAATGAAAACAAAAACTTGAAAAGATTTAGTGAAAATTGTACTTTTGTGTTTTCAAAACCTAATGAGTTATGAAAGTTACATTGTTAGGCTTTTTATGTGATGTGTGGTTTACTAGTGTTGGGTCTGGGTTTTACTTAGTACTTTGACCAAATCAGGATGTTTACTAGAGGCTTGGAGGTTTTTGTTCTATGATGATGTTATGTATATGATATTTTATACTTAGCTATGATGATGTGTCACTTGTTTTCTATGATGAGTTTGTTCAGATGTTTGTGGTGCTTTCTAGTTTCTTGTGTAGAACTATAAGGTGAATGGTGTGTCTTTTCTAGTGTAAACTTTGAGTTTTCAATTAGTTATCTTGTGATGCTTTCTAGTTGCTTGTATAGGACTGAGGTGATTATTATGATTGGTTTTTAAGTTTTTTCTAGTTTCTTGCAAAGGATTGAGGTAAATACTATATTTAATCTATAAGTGATTTCTAGTTGCTTGTAAAGGACTAAGGTGAAAATTTTGATTTTATGAGTTGTACTTATTATGAGCCTAGGGTAGGTGATCTATGTGTATGTTGGGAAGTTTCTTGCAATGGAGGCTGAAGCCCTAAAGAGGCTTCTTGGGTAACCCCTTGTAATTTTTTTTAATAAGTGATAACATTTCATTAAATGGGTTTTAAAATGAATTAATAAGAGTCTGTGTTTTTCCTCGCCCATGCCTTGACTGCTAGTATAGGCTAGGATGGGAGTAGAGAGGATGTTTGGTTGTGACCTTGCCTCATTATTATGTCTTGACTATATGAAAGGATACTAGAGCAACATAGAGGCACTAGGGGGTCTGAGTCTAGAGAGACTTCTAGGGTAACCTTAGACATAGCTAATGTGTGATTATAGTTACCCACCTACATAGTAGATTTCCTACATGTCTTTGTCACCTCTGGGATTAGATGATACTTGTGTCTTGGTACCTTTGACATAGTTTTCTTTTAGGTGTTTCCTTGACCTACATGTTGGTTATGACTTTTTTTTTTATATTCATTTGGGATTTGAAACTATCTCCTTACTATAGTCAGAGTGGGCCATTCAGGTTCCACAAGGTCAAGTAGTAGTGGATTTTTCTTATACCATTGAGATCTGATCATTGGATGTTGCTGCTGGAAGTACCTGTGCATTTGTTCCTTTCTTTCTAATCTTGTTTATTTTGATGGATATTTTTACTCTATTGTATTGTATTTAATTATCAAAGATCATATGACATGATGTATTCTATTCATGATGTATATTCTTTGAGCTTTGCATACCCTATGACTTGTACAATGGATGATTGTGCATTCTAATTATTGCCAAGTGGCATCTTATATAATTGTATATTATTTAATTTGATTCATACTTGTGATTATTCTATGATGTGGTTATTGTTGTATATCAGATTTAGTATTGATAAAACTTATATAAATGTGATACAATGTCATGGAACCCTTAAGAGATGTAATCTATTTTATGGATTGTTTTTATATATGTGATTCTTGCCTCCACTATATTATATCTCTTGTTGTTTAAATTATTATCTTAAAAAAAATGTTTGACAAAATTAATGAAACTTTAGGTTAATTTATTTTTGGTTCCCTAGCAGAGTGTTACATCTAGTATTAGAGATAGAGTTTCTACATTGGGAGCTCTAGGTATAGGAATGTCACTAGTTGTCAACTACTTTAACTGAAACAAAACTTAAACAGTGTTATATATCTTTTTCAACTTGAAGGTGTTTCCTTGACCTAGATGTTGGTTATGACTTTTGTTTTGATATTCATTTGGAATTTGAGACTATCTCCTTACTATAGTGGGAGTGGGCCATTGAGGTTCCACGAGGTTAGGTAGTAGTGCATTTTTCTTATACCATTGAGATCTGATCATTGGATGTTGCTGCTAGAAGTGCCTATGTATTTGTTCCTTTCTTTCCAATCTTGTTTATTTTGATGGATAGTTTTACTCTATTGTATTGTATTTGATTATCAAAGATCATATGACATGATGTATTCTATTCATGATGTATATTCTTTTAGCTTTTCATACCCTATGAGTTGTACAATGGATGATTATGCATTCTAATTATTGCCAAGTGGCATCTTATATAATTGTATATTATTTAATTTGATTCATACTTGTAGTTATTCTATGATGCATTTATTGTTGTATATCAGATTTAGTATTGATAACACTTGTATGTGATACAATGTCACAGAACCCTTAAGAGATGTAATCTATTTTATGTATTGTTTTTATGTATGTGATTCTTGCTTCTACTATATTATATCTCTTGTTGTTTAAATTATTATCTTTAAAAAAATGTTTGGAATACTTAATGAAACTTTAGATTAATTTATTTTTGGTTCCCTAGCGGAGTGTTACATTTGGCATCAGAGCCAGAGTTTCTACATTGGGAGCTCTGGATATAGGAATGTCACTAGTTGTCAACTAGTTTAAATGAAACAATACTTTAAAAATGGTATATATCTTATATATCTTTTTCAACTTGAACACTTGAAAACTTCAAACTTGAATACTTGAAATATAAAAAAAAAGGTAAAATTTTAATTAGTTTTGAGATTGGATTTTAGACTTATTTTCTTATGATGGTGCTTTATGGTGGTATGCCTTCATTGACCTTGTAAGTATTGTTGTTGTTCTTGCTTGTGTGTTGTAGGAGGATTGTGTCTGAGACTAGATCAAACATTAGAGGTCATAGTGCAAGAAGAGGTAAAGGTTGCAGTGCAAGAAGAGGTAGACATGATAGTCCTCTGACTCATAGAGAGAGAGACCTGTTCCAAAAGAGAATAGGGAAGAGAGCCATAGAGATGAGCATACTGACTTAGAGGGGACTGATTTGAGATAGATGATAAGGACTATTATGGAGCATGTACCTCATCCTCAAGGTTCTAATCACTAGGGATCACATCATCTAGGGAACAAGGAGAGGCATAGGTCTAGCAGTCCTTAGAGAGACCTTCATAGTTACATGCAGAGGTTAGTTAAGGCTATAGAAATGAAGGATCTAGAGAGGTCCAAGATCAAACCTTTCATTGGGGTTGGTACAAGGTACATGGTAGAGTAGTAATTAATTTCTTTAGATAGATGTTTTGTGATGTAGGACTTTGACTCTAATATCAAAGTGAGGTTTTCCAGTACCCATGAAGAGGTCTTTGAGGCTACCTAGTGGAACATTGAAGAGAAGAAATTGGGTTTGAACAATGAACACCATTACATGGGACTTATTCATTGAGAACTTTCATAAATGCTTCCTACTAGAGGAATAATACTAGCAAAGGGCTGATGAGTTACATGATCTAAGACAATATACTATGTTTGTAGCAAAGTATGAATGGAAATTCTACGAGCTCATGCCTTATGTAGGGACTAGTGAGAGTTCACTACTAATGGTTCATAACTTCATTTAGGGTCTAAACAACTGTCATATTGGGGGTGTAAAATTTTTCCAACCTAAAACCCTAAATGATGTGGTACATCAAGGTATCCTATTAGAGAAAAGTTTCAACTTGGGACATGGTGGTTTTATGGGAGCACTTGCAGCATTAGGGTCCAAAGGTAATTAGGGATAGGGTAGCAATAGGAATTTTTCTTCTTTATGATGCAATCAACAACATCAACAAGGAAAACTTATCCTCCAGCATAGATTGGTGGTGGTAGTTCACACTCTAGGGCTTCTCAGTACTTTCAGCATAATAAGTGTAACTAGTATGACCATCCATTATAGAGTACTCATTCTTTTGCTAATGCAGGTAGTTTTTAGTAGTTCGGTGCACCTAGAGTGTAGAAGAGTTTTGATGTAGAATTTTTTTCATGTGGACACCATAGATAGAAGTCATCTCATTGTCCTAAATTGAAATCATAGTTCTTAGATCAAATACCTACTACTTTAGAACCCACGGTTGGAGATATGGGTAGATCGTAGAGGTTGTTTTCATTGGAATCTTATCTTGATATATGGGGAAAGGATCCAATGTGACCCACATAGTGAGTGCTTTAGTTTTATCTTTCTTGTAGGCTTCCATGGGTAAGCCTTTGTCTAGGGGGGTGGATGTAATGCCTACCCCTAGTTTTCTTTTCATTTTGGATTGTTGGATATTTTAAATAGGCTTTTTTTTAATGATTAGTGCTACTTGGTTATCATATTTGATTTGATGTTATTTCATACTCAGTTAAGTTATGTGATAAGTTACTTAGTTATTTCATGTGTTCCAGATAATTTCTATGATGATATATGTATGTTCATTTAGTGATTTTCAATTATCTCATGATGATAGTTAGATGAATAATTTGTAAGTGGTTTCTATGGATAGTAATGAAGGATGCTCCCCTTAATACCATAAACCATAATAGGAAACAAAGAAGTAACAAAAAATGCTAGAACAAAATATGGACTTCTTATTTGCACTGCAAATGTGAAATTACAAAATTCACAAGAAGAATATGTTAACCCACATGGGTGCCTTCATTACAGTAATCTGCAAGACTAAGCTGCAAACTACCACCTAGAGTTGTTCTAGACAATATTCGAGCCTTTCATGAATAGACAATTTTATGCCATCCGAGAAGGTTCTAGACATTGAAACTCTATACCTAGGGCCGTCAGACCCTAACAAAACATATAGAGTCAACCAAATACATCTTTGACAATTATTTTAGATATTTTGAGTAGCCCAACTTTGAAAGGCCACAACTCTTGAACCATTCCTTCGCTTGGCTATTATAACCACTTTTTGGAAATTTTGATTTGTAGCTTTAGAGATATGCAAGCACCCTTGCATCAAGTTTTCAAACCTCATCTGGGCACTCTAAGGCCTCCAACAGTGAGCTTAAATATTTTTCTACAAATATTTCCACTAAAAATCTGCCATAATTTCTCTGATGCATAAGCTAGAGCAATAAGACTTTTATGGTAGGCTTATAACTCTAAAATGAACCTTCATGTAGAAAATGAGAACATTCTAAGCTTGCATGAAAAACTTACTAAAAATAGCAAGTTCCCACAAATAGTAACCACCCTATCTACTAGTCCTTATTAAAATAGAAAAGACTAAAAAGAAAATATTTTTTGGGTGATGTAAGATTATTCTTACACCCAGGATGCTCCTACGTGAGACACTTGAGGTAATTTGAGAAGTGACTCTATCATGTCTCAATAGTTTAGAGGAAAACCAAGATGCTTAACCTCCTCCCTTGCTAGCCATGATGAATCCCCTACTAGCCTCCCTTTCTATTTGACTAGATATTCCTCATAAGTTTTGTTCCTTGTACTTTTTCAAACACAACTATCTAGTATCTTCTCAATCTCCTTTGTAGCCAAACTAGTTGCTAGAATACTCCATTGCACTTTTGCAACTTCATCTCCATCACCTCCTTCATAATACTCTATCAAATCTAAAATTTAAAATACTAGTAAAATATTCAAGTTAGTAGGAAACTCCACTTCATAAGAATTTCCATAATCATCCCTTTTCACTACCTTGCAAGTTCCAAACTTCTTCATCTTTAGCTTATTATATGTACCTACTAGAAAATGCTCCTTTTGAAAATGAACCATGACTTCATCACCAGTCTAAAATTCCTTATACCTCCTTTTCATATCTACCTTAGCCTTATATTATGTATTCATCTTTATGATGTTCTTCCTCACCTACTCATGGATGTTCGTCAAATGTTCAACAAATTCTTCTACTTTAGCACTACTTATCTCTCCTTTATCCAACTGCCTTAATTCAGAAGCATTTTTGGGACTACTCCTATATACAATCTAGAATGGTGATTTACCAATACTCATGTTGACAGAATTATTATATTCAAATTCTACTTGTGGAAAAATTAGATCCCATCCTTTGGGCCTAGCTCCAACCAAATGCCTCAACAAGTTTCCCAAATTGTGATTCACAACTTCTGTTTGTCCATTAGTCTGTGAATGATGTGATGAATTAAACTTCAAATCTATTTTCAATTTCTTCCACAATGTATGCTAGAAATATCCAACAAATTTGTTATCTCAATCTAAAACTATACTCATTGACAAACCATGTAGTCTCACCACTTTTCAGAAAAATAATTCTACTACATGAACAACATCACTAGTCTTCTTGCAAGGAATAAAATGTGCCATCTTTGAAAACTAATCAATCACCACAAAAATGGAATCATGTTCACATTGTGTCCTCAATAATCCAAGAATAAAATCCATGATGACATCCTCCCACAGCTTCTCTGGTATAGGTAATGGCTAATATAACCCTTTATTCTACTTCACTCCTTTCACCATCTAACATACTCAGCAACTCTGTACAAAATTATTCACATCTTGCTACATCTATGGCCAATAATAATTCTCAGCCACCAAATCTATGATTTTATCTCTGCCAAAATGTCTAGCCAATCCTCTACTATGCTTCTCCTTGATGAGATTCTCTCTCATTGAACTTCTGGGAATGCACAACTAGCTTCCTTTGAACAACATACTATCATGGATCATGAAATCCAGCCACTTTGTCTGTCAAGTGTAATAGGTTCTGTACAAGCCTTCCACACTTTACCAAAATTAGGATCACCTGGATACAAAGTACTGAGTTCCTTAAACCCAACCACCTCTATTTGTATTTTTTTTAGCAAAAGTTGTCTCCTACTAAGGGCATTTGCACATTTATTAGACTTCCCAGTCTTGTGTTTCAAAACAAATGTATAACTCTGCAAAAGCTCAACCCACTTCAAATGCCTTTGGTTTAATTTACTATTCAAATATTGCAAAGCTTGATTATCAGTATACAAAAAAAATTCCTTAGGTAGAAGATATTGTCTCTACTTCTTGAATACTTAAACTATAGCATAAAATTCCTGATCATAAACAAAATATTTTCTTTTTGCATCATTCAACTTCTCACTAAAATAAGCAATAGGTCTACCTTCTTGGCTCATAACAGCTGGAAGTGCTAAAAAAGGCAGCTCAGTAACTTTTTGCTTCAACAGATTAAAACCCTTATCTACTCCTACAACCCACTTAAATTCTTTCCTATCCCCTCTCATTATTTTAGTCAAGGGTCCACAAATACTACTTCAACCTCTTAGGAATTTTTTGTAAAAACTAGCTAGTCCATGAAAAGATCTTACCTCTATTGCACTCTTTGGAGTAGGCCATTCAAGGATAACCTTCACTTTCTCTGGGTCTATTTTTAGACCTTCTATTGAAACTACAAATCCCTAGTACACCAACTCCTTTACAAAACTACACTTCTTTAGGTTTATTAGCAACTTTTCTTCCCTCAACTTATCGAACACCTTATGAATATGGATCAAATGCTCCTCCAATGTCTTACTAAAGATCAAAATATCATCTAGGTAAATAATGACAAACTTACCCAAAAACTCCTTTAGTACCTCGTTCATGAGCCTCATGAAAGTGCTTGGTGCAATGGTTAGCCCAAAAGACATGACTAACCACTTATATAGTCCTTCTCTTGTTTTGAAAGCATTCTTCCACTCATCACCTTCTCTTATATGAATCTGATGGCACCCACTCTTCAGATCTATCTTTGTGAAATACTCAGCCCCACTCAAACAATCCATAATATCATCCATCCTTGGCAATGGAAATCTATACTGATTATGATCTTGTTGATAGCATGAGAATCTATGCACATCCTCCATTCTCCATTCTTCTTTGGTGCTAATATGGCTAGTACAGCACATGGACTCATACATGAACTTGTTTCTTCAGCCCTTCCCTCTTCACTACAATCTTCTAATGATGGTGAATTATCCAGCGGGGGGTAAGCTCTTCACTTTTTGTTGGTGTCATTCTATGTGGTGCCTTGTTTGGAAATCTAGCTCCTAGAACCAAATCCATCTAGCAAATGATCATCCTCATTGGGGCAATCCATCAGGTACATTATCTATTACAACATCAAAAAACTCTCCCAACATATCTGCAACTTTAGCAGGTACCTCCTTTACTTCTTTACTATCTTTTGGAATTATAGAAAAACACATATGCTCATGATTCATACCTTTGAGAAACTCTTTTTCATCAACAAAACATATTCTAGTAGCACTACATACCTTTTCTTCTTTCTCCTTCAATAGCTTCAACTTATGTTTCACTCCATTCTTGGTTAGAGTGTAGGTATTTGCTCACCCATCGTGTACAACATGCCTATCAAACTGCCACGACCTACCCAACAACATATGACATATGTCCATAGGTATGATATCACAAAGTACCCCATCCTAGTAGCTTCCAATCTTCAACTTCATTGAGCATTTCTCATTGACCATGACCTTGTGCTCATCTTGCACCCAAGCAATACAGTATAGATGCGGGTGTTTCTATCTCTTCAGTGTTAACTTTGTGACCATTTTTTCTGACACTAGATTGCCAGTACTTCCACCATCAGTGATTATATCACAACACTTATCTTCACATCTACACCTTGTACAAAACAAGCTCCTTTGATCAGGTTCATTATCACCACTCAATAGGGCTCTTCTGTTAACTAGGACTTCTACTCTTTCAATGTCTTTAGAATGTGGGGATCTGACATCTTCATCAATATGTGCAACTCTAGCCTAGCCTTCTGTCCTTTGATCTATCCTTCCTTGGCACTGGGTACATTCAAATGCTCTATGCCCTTCTTCTCCATTGTAAAAATATTTCTCATAGAAGCCTCCTCTTCTAGATCCTTGTCCCCTGCCTCTTCCTCTCTGATCTTTATTTTTTTTTATCATGGAAACAATTGGAATTATTTCCCCTTTGGTTCTAACTACTACTTCCAACCTCATCCTTATTCTTTGTATCATCATTATGACCACCATTAGATCATCTACCAGATCTTTTGCCTCAACCTCTTCCAATATTCTTGTTGTCAAACTTCTTATTCAATTTCTACTCAACTCTTAGGGAAAATTGGTATGCCTCCTTGATACTATTCATTCAAACTAGACTCAACTCATTCTGAATACTTGGTTTTAACCCATTAAGATAATAGGCCACTTTCTCCTTATCAGCTCCTACATGGTCAATTCTAATGAGAACTCGGTAGAACTTCTTAGTATACTCTTGAACAAATTTTACTGCTTGCTTCAACCCTTGCATTTTCTTCAACAAATCAAGCTCATAATCTACAAGAATAAATTATTTCTTTAGTTTAGCTATCATCTGATGCCATTAGGTGATTTTTTCCTTTCCCTTTCTATTTCATCCCAATTAAACCTCCTACCACTAGATCTTTGCATGTCCCTTTAGTTTCACATTTGCAAACTTGACCCTCTCTGGATCCTTAATATCTTCATGCTCAAAGTACTCCTCTAGTTCATTGATCTAGGTGATCGGCTCCTTGGGGTTAAGATTTCCCAAAAATGTGGGAACTTCAAACTTAGGTATTTTTCCAATCTTGGAGATGGCCCTAAAAGGTCTCTCTTCCTATAGGTTTAGAACTTCCTCTATTTCGACATTTTCTTCTACTTCCTCTTCATCCTCACTTTCATCTCGTACAAGAATATTTATTCCTTTTCTCATTTGTTCTTCCAATGCTTGCATTTATCATTGGAGGGCTCAAAAACTCTCAGATATAGCACCTAAAACTCTTCTGTTGCACTCTCTTTGTAAAGGCATTTTCACACTTCTACTGAAACCCTAGTACAAACTACCTCACAATTGACAATCTATCTACATGCTTAGCCCAAACCATGATCCTGGTGCAAACTGCCTCATAATCAATTATTTGTCCACACACTCAAGAATTCTAGCTCAAATACCACTTGATGAAGGGTACTCCCCTTAATACCATAAACTATAACAAAAAAAAAAAGAAACAAAAAAAAATGTGAGAACAAAATATGGACTTCTTATATGTGCCACAAATGTGGAATTACAGAATTCACAAGTACAATATGCTAACCCACATGGGTGCCTTCATTACAATAATCTACAAGACTAAGCTGTGAACTACCACCCAAAGCTATCCTAGACAATGTTTAGGCCATTATTAAATAGGTAATTTTATGCCGCCTGGGAAGGTTCTAGGCATTAGAACTTAATACCTAGGGCTGACAAACCCTAACAAAACATATAGAGTTGGCCAAATACGCCTTTGACAATTATTTCAAATATTTCAGGTAGCCTAACTTTAGAAGGCCATAAATCTTGAAATGTTGCTCTGATTGGCTATTATAACCACTTTTTCTGAAATGACAACTTCTAATCTATAGGCTTGGGATCGTGCAAGTGCCCTTCTTTCGAGTTTTTGGACCTCATCTGAGCACTCTTAAGGCCTCCAATGGTGAGCCTATAGATTTTTCTGTAAATATTTCTACCGAAAATCCACAATAACTTCTTTGATGCATAAGCTAGAGCAATGGAATTTTTATGGTAGGCTTATAGCTCTAAAATGAACCTTCATGTAGAAAATGAGAAAATTATAAGCTCGTATGACAAACTTACTAAAAATAACAAATTTCCATAAATAGTAACCACCCTATCTACTACTCCTTATTAAAATAAGAAAGGCTAAAAAGAAAATATTTTTTGGGTGATGCAAGATTTCTCTTACACCTAGGATGCTCTTGCATCAAATACTTACCCCATACTTGCATGTGTATGGTGTACTTGTATGTTTTACTTTATGTTTGACATTTCTGATGTGGTTGAGGGAGGGAGTCATAGTCACCTACTAGTTGATATCTACATGATGCACCACTCTCCACCATTGACTATTTAATTTAAATTATATGAGTATGTACATGCATGGATTTTATGTAGATTGCAAGTATTAGACATCGACTTTCCTGAATTTCTAGGATGAGAATACCCTATCGTAGTGTCTCAATGGTAAAAGAGGGGAGAAATTTTTTGAGTCCAAGTCCTAATCCTAAGCCAATTGTCCTAGAAAGTATGCCAAGTACCTATTTTATTTACCCTTCCAAATTTTTCAAGCGACATGAATTCATGATTTTGACCTTGAAGTTTGATTATGTGCTTTGTCTTCAGTTGAGTTGTCGTATTTAGTCTTGTGGGTCTATTTGGATTTCCTATTATAGTTAAATCAAATTAAAAGATAATTTAATAATTTAATTTGATGAAAATTTTATAAAGATATGTCAATATTTAATTATATTTAGTTAATTGAGAAATTAATTAAATAAAAGATTTAAATTTAAATGTATGGTGAAAGTTCTAATTTTGGTGTGATCATACTTATTTGATTTAATAATAATATATTTAAGAGTTTCATTTTTATAATAAACTCTATATATTATTATTAGTTAAATTAATAAAATATTTTATTTAAAAGTGTCTTGTGATTTAATAAGAGATAGAAAGAATTAATTTTAGGAAGTTATTTTAATTAAATTGCAAAAGGGTTGCACAAGAAAATTAAAATATAATAAAATAATTAAGAAAAAGGTTTTGTGTGATTGCAAAACCAAAACCATAATTGGAGAAAGCTCCTTATTAAGGGATTAGAGCTCATTTTTCCATACACAGGTTTGGAGGAGCCAATTTTCGAGAAGGGGGTTTCAAAAGAAAAGGAAATTTCTTGCAAGCTCCATGCATTCATTGATTAGCATCAAATCCATATAGGATCTTGTGGATTTTGCACAATAGTTCTTTCATTGAAAAAGTATGCATTCTCCATGTCTAAATGGAATGGTTTTCAAAATTTAATTGGGTTGAAACCATTGTTTGTGAATTTAATTGTCCTTCATTCAGAAAACTCTGTAAATGAATTATTGATTTGAAACTATTGTCTTGTAAATTTAATAAGTTACAATATGAGTAGGCATTGGAAAAGGAACCAAAATTTAATGTATAAAATTCAATTGGTTACTCATATTTTTCCTATTAGATCTAGTTCATAAATTTATTTTTAAAATATGTTAATAAAAATTACCATAGTAAAATATACTTTACCATGATAATTTTTATCACATAATATAAACTAGAATCATGAAATTTAATTTTTAAATGGGTGTGTTTGTTTGTGTTTATGTTTCTTTTAAAATATATTAAAAAAATATAATTTAAAAAAAATTAAGAAGAGGGGATATGAACTCTCCCCCCACCCCCCTCGACTACATGGGCAGTGAGATGCCAAAGCAACTAGGCCATGCTTTGGACTCCCCTTAATTAGGGGTTGCGATGTTAATATTGCATGTGAATGTTTTTTGCTAATAGTTTTAAATTAGATTTAAATAATTATGATTATTAATATTAATATTAATAGTTTAATTATTTTATTTTATTTTATATTTATTAATAATAATAATATCATATGTATTATTTTTATTAATAATTTAATAAATATTATAATACATAATTGAATAACTATTAAATTCTAATAATAATATTAAAATACATGTTATTTGTTTTATAAAGCATTATTTACTTGTATTATTTCAAAAGATATATTTATAATTAGATAAATGGATCTCAAATCATATTTAAGAGGGTAATTCTTCTTAATTGAGAATGGTGATTTTGTTTATTCAAAAATATTAGTATTTATTATATTTTGGAAATGGAAACAAAAACACTGATTATAATCGAAAACCATGTCAAACTCTGAAACATGAAAATGAAAATGAAAACTTGAAAACCTTTATTGAAAATTGAACTCACGTGCCTTCAAAACCTAATAAGTTATGAAAGTTACATTATTAGCTACTTCATGTGATGTGTGGTTCACTGGTGTTGGGTTTTGGTTTGACTAAATACTTTGACCAAATCAAGATCTTTACCTAAGGCTTGAGGGTTTTTTTCTATGATGATGTTATGTATATGATCTTTTATACTTGACCATGGTGATGTATCACATATTTTCTATGATGAGTTTGTTTAGATGTTTGTGGTGCTTTCCAATTTCTTGTGTAGAACTGAGGTGAATGGTGTGGCTTTCTTGGTATAAACTTAGAGTTTTTGATCTATTATTTTGTGATTCTTTCCAGTTGCTTGTAGAGGAATGAGGTGATTATTGTGATTAGTTTTAAGGTGATTTCCAATTGCTCATAAAGGACTAAGGTGAATATTATGTTTTATCTATAGGTGCTTTCTAGTTCCTTATAAAGGGCTCAAGTAAAAAATGTGATTTTATGAGTTGTACTTATTATGAACCTAGGGTAGGTAATCTATGTGTACATTGAGAAGTGGATTGCAATGGAGGCTGAAGCCCTTAAGAGGCTACCTAGGTAACCCATTGTAAGTTGTTTTAATAAGTGATAACATTTCATTAAATGAGTTTTCAATGAATTAATAAGAGTTTGTGTTTTTCCTTGACCATGCCTTGAGTGCTAGTACAGGCTAGGATGGGAGTGGAGAGGATTCTTGGTTGTGACCTTTTATTGTTAGTATGCCTTATCTATATGAAAGGATACTTGTGTTGCATAGAGACACTAGGGGGCAGATTCTAGGGAGGTTGTCAGGGTAATCTTAGAGTTGGCTCATGCGATGACATTTACCCAATTACATAGTAGATTTCCTATGTGTCTTTGTTGCCTCTAGGATTAGATGATACTTGTGTCTTGGTACCTATGAGATAGTTTTCTTTCTGGTGTTTCATTGACCTAGATGTTGGTTATGACCTATATTTTGATATCTCCTCATTGCAATGAGAGTGGGTTATTTAGGTTCCATGGGGTCAGGTGGTAGTGCATTTTTCTAATACCATCAAGATCTGATTGTTCGATGTCATTGCTGGATGTACCTATGTAGTTGTTCCTTTCTTTTCGATCTTGTGTTTTTTGATGGATAGTTATACTCTGTTGTATTATATTTGATTATCAAAGATCTTATGAGATGATGCATTGTTATACAATAGATGATTATGCATTCTAAATATTTCCAAGTGGCATCTTGTATAATTGTATATTATTTAATTTAATTAATGTAATTGTAATCATTCTATGATGTGGTTATTATTGTGTATCAGATTTAGTATTAATAAAACTTATATAAATGTGATTCAACATCATATAACCCTTAAGAGATGTAATATGTTTTATGGATTATTTTTATGTGTGTGATTATTGCTTCCACTATATTTTATCTGTCATTTTTTAAATTATTATCTTTAAAAAAAAAGATTAGAATTGAGGGGGAAGGTAAGAATGTAGAAGAAGAAGAAACTCCAATAAATGATCAAATGATTAGAGAGATTTTAATAGAGGGAGAATATGAAGTAGAAGAGTCAAAATTCTCTGCAACAGTCATACATCATTCAAATTTGAAAAATTTGGGAATATCAATTAATCAAGAATGTCTGAAAACACCTAATTATGGGGGGAAAAAAAACTAAAAAAAGGACAAAAATCACTTAAAGAGCTTAGGGAGGCAGCAGGGCAAGCAATTGAACAAACTAAGATTAGTGAAATACTATAAGTTGGGAAGGGTATGAGCCTTCCCAAGGACCAATGAGAATAACAACATGGAATGCTAGGGGCCTAAATGCCCCTAGCAAGAAACACTTTCTTAAGTGTTAACCTCACATTATTTGAAACAAAAAATTTATTAATTCAATAAATAAAATTAAATAAAGAAGAAGGAAATAAGTTAGGACAGAAGTTAGGACTATGCAAAACTAAATTTAAAGAATCAAATGGAGCTTCAGGTGGATTGGGAATACTTTGGAACAATTGTAAGATCAATCTAAAAATAATAGCTACTAAACCTAATTGGATGGGATGTAGAGTGTCAAGTCTTAAAAATAATCTTCAGAACATAGAGATAAATGTCTATTGGCCTATGAAAACAATAGATAAATCAGTAGTATGCAATGAGATCGGTACCTTTTTAATTAATCAACAGAATGAGAACTTTATCATTCTGAGAGATTTCAACACAATACTAAAAAGGGAAGAAAAATATGAGGGTATCTAGACAATTGCATAAGTAAAAGTGACATTTAGAGAATGGGCTGAGAATAACTCACTCATAGATATTCCAACCATGAATGGAACATATACATAGAAAAATAGAAGGAAATACTTTATCTATATATCAAAAAGGTTGGACAAATTCTTTTTTAAAGGAGACTTAAGTAGCTTAGATAGAGAAATCAAGGCATAAATATTACCACTGGTAGGTTCAAATCACTTTCCTATAAAAGTAGATATCATAGAACCATCTAAACCTACTAGAAATCCATTTAAATGTGATAAAATGCAGTTCCTAAAAAAAAATTTTATGGATAACATAAAAGTGTGGTGGCAAGAAGGAAAAGTCCAAGGATAAAAAATGTTATGCTTTGTATCTAAACTAAAGATGGTAAAGGAATTTTTTTTAAATAGAATATATTATAATTCAACAACATATTTAAAGAAAAACTGGACATAGAAGAAAAGTTGGAAAAGACTAAATAAAGAAGTTATCAAAAAGGGAATGAATAATGAAACATATTCACAAGAAAAAGAATTCCTATGAAAACAAGAAGAAATATTAGCTAAAGAAGCGGTGTTCTGGAAACAAAAATCTAGGGAGAAATGGTTGGAAAAACGAGATTGTAATACAAAATACTTTCATACTAGTGCCTTACGACATAAAGCTACTAACAATATATCAAAAATTAAAAAAATAGAAGGAAATAAAGTAGACAATCTGACTAAAATTGCATAAATTTTTGTAGATTATTGTAAAGGTATTCTTAATAATTATGAATTCTTTAACTAGGTAGCACAAGAGGAAATGTTGAAAGCAATTCCTAAGGTCATCATAGAAGAAGCTAATAAAGCTTTCAATAAACCTTTCTCTCTACAAGAGATTAAAAAACTCTCACTGATATTAATCCAGATAAATCACCAAGACCATATGGATTTCAAGCCTTCTTCCAAAAATGTTGGGAAATTATATGAGTACATTTGTGGAAAGCAATTGAAGCATTAAGAAATGGGGGAAAACTATTAGTAGAAACTAATAACACATTCCTAACTCTAATCCCAAAAAAGAGTAAGGCTGAAGAACCAAAAGACTTCAAACCTATTGCTCTTTGCAACACAATTTATAAAATTTTATCTAAAGCTTTAACAAACTGACTAAAAGAATATCTCCCTAAATTAATATTAGAAGAATAGACTAGGTTTGTACCAAAGAGATTTATTCTAGATGGCATCTTAATCATACAAGAAACCATCCATTCAACATCAAAGAATAAAGAGGCATGCATGTTCCTAAAACTAGATATTAAAAAAGCATATGACAAAGAGGACTAGAGATTCTTGTGTAAAACCTTAGGAGCATTTGGATTCTCACATCAATGGATTAACATCATTTTTCAATGTATATCCACTCCAAAAATATCACTCCTTCTAAAAAAAACCCTAGAAGCTTTCTTTAGCATTTCTAGGGGGGATTTGTTAAGGTGACCCTATTTCTTCCTTCCTCTTCATCATTATGGCTAAAACCTTCAGGAGAAAAATTAAGATAGCACAAATTGGGAAAAACATTAAAGGAATTAAGGTTACAAACAATGTTGCTAATACTATACGTCAGCAATTCATAGATGACAGAATACTAGCTAGAGTAAGTACTCAAAGTGAAACACACAACTTTAAAAGAATCCTAAACAACTACACAAAAGCATCGGGGCAAAAAATTAATGTAGAAAAATCAGATTTTTTTCCCTTTAATACACCACTAGAAAATGAAGAATATATTTTCAATGTATTAGGATACAAGAAAGGAACCTTCCCTTGCAAGTATCTAGGAATATACCTGGATAAAGGGGTTAGAAAGAATCAAGGATGGGAGAAAATAATGGAAAGAATAGATAATCATACAGAAGCATGGAAAGGAAAATGGTTAACCAAAGCTAGGAAAGCAACAAAAATCAAAGAAGTTCTATCAGAAATACCCATCTATCAACTATCATGTCTACAATTACCAAAGAATATCAATCAAAAAATAGAAATGAAACTAAGAGATTTCTTTTAGAAAGGCATAGAGGATAAAAAGAAGGCAACTCCAATAAGATGGGAAAAAAATTGTAGGCCTAAAGAAGCAAAGGGATTAGGAATTAAAATTCTAGAATGGTAGAATGAAGCATTAGACACAAAACAATTCTAGAGAATGTATCAAGAAAGAGACAAAAAATGGGCAAGAATTTTGTATAATAAATATTTGAATGTAGCAGACATCACATCATTATAAAGAATTAGGAACCCCCACAAAGGTTCTGCAGCATGAGATTTTATGCTAAAATGCCACCCCTTGATTTCAAAATATGTAACATAGGATATAGGTAGAGGTGACAAAGCTCTATTCTTGGAAGATTCTTGGAATGGACACTCTCCACTAGATCAATCTGATATAACTAACAATACAAAACTTCTATTAATATCAGTATAGGAACCAAGGTTGTAGATTATACCCAATACAATCCCTTAAATGAAGAATCCCCATGGAGATAGAAACCCTTAGGAAATAGAGGTCTTAACCCTATAGACTAGGAGAAATTAGAATCTATTCTTAGAAAGTGTCCAATCAACTATTACAATAGGGAGGACAAGCTCATCTAGATAGCTACCAAATACATAATTTACAACATAAAGGAGGGGTATAATGAAATAATTAATTCACAAAGGTGAGAAGAAATTAATATTCTTGTAAATCTATGTTAGGATGCAATGGGTATCTTTCTTTGGGAAACCTCTCAAAACTAAATCCTAACAACAAATAGAATCAGGAAAATGGGATTTGAAGGACCTTAGAGATGCACCCTCTGCAAAGAAAACTCAAAAACATAATAGAATCTCTTGTACCAATGTAAATATGCTAAGGAGCGTTGGGAATGACTTAAACTCAAACTAAACTAGACAACCCCACTCATGAGGAAGTGACAAGACCACTTAGTAGGGTGGCCAAAAAAAACAAATAACAAAGTATGTGGAAAACTTTGGAACATCGCCCCAACTATCCTAGCATGGGAGATATGGAAAAAGATAACTTTAGTGGTGAATATTCACCAAACAGAAAATTTCACTCATTGAGGACCTTGAATTTGGCAAAAAAAATTGTACTTTCAAGGTGGCCATGTCACCCACACTTTATGAAAATTGGGTCCCATGCTTTGGCCAATTGCCAATAATGATACATAATTATTTTTATTTTGGTGATGACTTCACCAATGTAATCTAATCTTTCCACATGATAAGATAAATATTTTCACCTATAATTTATGAGGCACATCTTAATAGATGGTCACATTCACCAATGTATGGTAAAAGTTTAAGTTGGATTATATGTAAAGTACATAGACTTGAAAAGTGTCTCTATTCTAGAAAATTTGTATGAAAATTTTTATCCCTCTAATCTTTGGTGTGAACTAGATTATATTGTGGACAAGTGTCACTATTCTAGAAACTTTATCTACAACTTGTACTTTAACATTTTAGCTCAAAATAGGATTTATACAATTGATTAGGATCATCTAATGGTCATTAAAAAGGATTATTGTATCTTGGATGATATAAATTTATGGTTTCTATTTCTTTTCACTTTTGGTCATGATTTTCTAAAATAATTAAAGATTCACCAAAATTTTAGGAAATTTTCATACAATGGAAAATTTGCCAATAAAATTAATTTTTTTCTTATTTTGTAAAAAAAATTGCCAATAAAAATTATTATTTTGCCCTTTAAATAATGTTGGATTTGCCATGATTTTATGCATTTTTCCAAAGGGGGGTTTCTTAAAGTTATCCTTGGATATGGAAGGAAAGAAACAGATAGATCTTCAATGATGAAGAACTCAAAACCTCATCTCTCCTTAACAAGATTGAAGAAAGTATTGTAGAAGTTAAAAATTGTAATCTTAGAAAAACTACAAAAGAAGAAGGTTCCTTCTTAGATTGGGATGTTGAAATGAAAAAGAATTGGTAACATCTAATTAATCCACCTCTCATTTACAAAAATAAGAATGGTATAGCTAGAAAAGAATGAAAATGGGAACCCCCACCTAAAGGATGGAAGAAACTTAATTTTGATAGAGCCTCAAGAGGTAACCTAGGGGAAGCAGGAATAGGGTGTATAATTAGGGAGGAATCTAGAAATTGGATCATGAAATGAGCTAAGCCCTTGGGAATAGTCTCAAATAATATTGTAGAATTATAAGTAGTACATGAAGGGCTAAAATAGAGTACAAAATTAAAAATCAAGAAGATTATAATCAAAGGAGACTCTTAGATCACTCTTAATGTGCTTAGAAAAGGAAAAACCCCTAATTGGATATTAAATTCAAAACTAGAAAAAACTATCAACCTTTTGGATAAATTTGAAGAAGTAAGATTTATACATATATACAAAGAAGGTAATATAAAAGAGAACATATTGGCTAAAAAAAGAACAAATGGAGAGAACATTCATTTGGTTAATCAAATTTAGTTCTCTAGGTAATCATGAATCTTAGACCTTTCAAGCATTCTCCTTTGGCATTAGGTTATATGATTATATGATTTCGTATGAATTCTAATCCTTGATTTCATTTCATGTTGTTTTCATCACTAAGATAACTCATGAACTCAAGCACTCTTTTTTATCAATCCATCGCATAGCTTGAATCATTACCCATATGTATCTTGATTGTGTCATTGCTCGATTCTTTCTAGATCTTTCCCAACTTTGTAGAAAGCTTCTATAAATCAATGTTGGATCAACTTATCTTTGCATTTTATCTAAGGAGTCTAGTTATTATCCAAGGTAGGTGTTAGCATGGATATATAAGTCTATGTCATGCTATAGAAGTTTGTACTATGGATTTTCAATGTAATGTGAAGCCAAAGAGATGGACTCATTTTCTCAATCCCATAGATGATATGAGCAGGGTAGCCATTAATAGGGTTTTAGGTGAAGGCGTATTTATTTATGACTTTTCATGGAAAAGTAATAGCAATATTTTTGGATGCCTAGTTAGAGCCAAAGTCAAGAAATGGGATATTATTAGGCTTTGTTGTAATATCTTTGATCCTATTGTTAGAAATAGGAAATATTGAGAGATGGGGTGAATACGTATTCTACAAACTTTTGTTGCCAATTAGATAGTATTTATTACTTTGAACCATGCATAAGAAAGTAAAAAAGTAATGCAGAACAATAATAATATCCATGCATAGATAGAACTCATAATACCATATTTTGTTAACTAGGGAAACCCCCGCCAAAGGAAAACTCCAGTGGGGATGATACCCACTAGATGATGTACTAATATAAATGCTCCCTATTATAGGATGTACCCTATTAGTCTATTAAAGCATTCAATACATAGGAGTCCCTATTACTAGACTTTGAATCCTTGTTAGAAGATTCCAACCCTATTGGGAGTTGTAGTACAATGGATGCAAGAAGAGCTCACTACCCTAACATGTACTACCAATTACAAGAACATCTCATTGCCCAAACAAGTAATTAATCCTTAAGTATATAGATGTTGTATCTTCTTCAATTGATCTTTGACCTCATCTCGATCTTGGATCACAAATCAGGTTCTCAAAACTTCGCATATATTGCTTCGCAAAAATTTCACATATCACTTTTCACATTATAATGCACACTTAATCTCGCAAGATATCTTTTGTATAAATACCATGCCTTTTCAAAAATTGGTGCTAGGTCAGCTAGGACCACAATATACTTTTCCAACTTAGAGTAAACATCTAGGATGTCAGCCCTAATTGATCAAGTAATTATTTTGTAAATAAAATAATTCCTTTACCTTTAATTCCATTGTTCTGTTTACTGATAGAATGTGAATATCTCTTTTTTGCATAGTCCATACTAATGTCTGAGGTTATACACATAATCATCAATATGTATACTAATTCCATCTAACCTCTCTCTCTCTTAGATAACATCATATAAACAAGTTATACATATAAAAAATACGCTGTTGTAAACCGGTTTCATACTTGGACAATTTTTTGAGTACCAAAAGCTAACTATCTTTATTTCCAAGGTTTTCGACAACATGTACATCATGTGTTGCCATAAATGAAAAAAATTACATCACTACATCAAGCCAATTGTCAATAATCTCCCCCTTTGGAATTGATGGCAAAAAAGTAAGGAAAATTGGCTAAATGACAAAACTTTACCAAAACTTACAATATTTAACATCTATTATATTGCATATACTTCATATTACAAATGCTCCCCCTTTCGATATGATTACTACATACATAACTTACTACACAATTTTATTCTATATTTCTCCCACTTTGACATCAATGAAAAAGGTCAGAAAGTCAAAAACTGTCAAAAATTTCTTTCTTACTGCCTCAAACTGCTATTATCTTCATACAATCATCAAAATTTTCCTTCAAACTATTCATACCTTTCTCCCATGAGTTCTTCACTACTTAGGCGGTAGTGAGCATTGCACATAAGGCATATGATGTAATCTCAATTGCATGAAGGTTGGAGTAGGTGAAATTTACATAAGTGCCCTTTTCTTTGTTACATTCATCCAACTATCTCTCAATAGCTAATATCTTCAAAGCAATAGATTCTCTAAATTCTAATAGTCTTCTCAAAATTTTCTCTTTTTCAAGTTTCATTTTCCTAATGTCTATGTGAACATCGAAAACTTGTCCTTCAAACTCATCAACTCTGCAAGAGGGTTTCTATATTTGACTATTTAGAGCTTCCAACTCACTCAGCTTCCCTTGAATCTTACTATCTAAATATTTGGTCAAATTATGAGATGAAGTACATTTGATGTATAATACCATGCCAACTTGTTGACATCTTTGGAGTTCCTTGATACTTGTATCAAGGCTCAAAAAATCATTCTGAATATTCTGATAAATGGTGCTAAAAAGATTAGCATCATGTGAAAGTTGAGCCTTAGACTCAACAACATTCAAAAAAATTGTAAAATCATCATCAAATAATTTTACAATTGCTTTTGCTCTTTGTTTAGGGTGTGCTTTTGTATGTTTGGTTGTGAGGGTTTTGTAGAATCTATCAGTCACCCCCATTAATGATCTCTGAAAACTCTTGACTTTTCTGTTCTTCTCAATCAATTTTATCAAGGATGAGATCAAATTAGATTGATCGTCATCATCACTTATAAGGTTAGCAAGAGATATAGGAGTGGATGAGCTAGATGTTTCCACCTCATCTTCCTCTTGTTTCTTCTCTACAACCTTTTTTGGTTTTCTCTCTTCTTCTTCCTCCTCTCTTACTTATCTTTCTTTTCATTTTCTTCTTCTCTCCTTTTTCTTCTTCTCTCTCCTTCTTCTCCTCTTCAATCAATTTCAGCTTGGTTTCTTCAATCTTCTTCTTTTCTTCTTCTAGATATCTTTTCTCTTCCTTAATCAATCTCAACTGATCCTAAATATCTTTTGAATGGGGCTCAAGTTGATCAGAACTTACAAAAGTATTATCATCAATCTTAATTGTAACACTTGTTTGATCAATTTGCATAGTATATCACCACTTATTGATACTTCCAAAGTTTTCTCTTCAGTGGTATGAGCTTCCTCTACCTCAATCATCATTTTATTGATAGCTACAATAGTTTCACTTCTTATTGTATTCTTATCACCTCCCATAAATAGAATAGGCCTCATTTTTTTTTGTAGATAGGGTGCTAGTTTACTCATTAATTTCTTTATTTCTTCTTCATCTTCAATCTTGCACATAGTTCTTATCATAGATTTCTAAAATTCCATATCTTCTTTCTGAACTGGTGCCTTCTTTGTTATAAAATGAAAACTAATAAAACAATCCAAGAGAGCTTGATGTGAAGAATTTTACCATACACCAAATGAGCTTCCCATTGGAGCAACAAGAATGGAGACAAGAGATTTTGAAAGGGGAAAGAAAAGAAAACCCCCTGTGTAATATTATGAATGGAAGGCAAAAGTCCTAAGAAAGGAGAGAGAAAGAAGGTGGATCAAAATAGCTCATTACAATAACATCAAGATGATGTGTAGAAGAAGTATAGAAGAATGAGAGAGACATTTCTTTTATAGAGATGAGAAAGGAGTTGCATGTGTAACTCTCATTTCTATGAATGCCACCATTCATAATAAGTGTGTGCAAAGTGTTAATATCATCTTAAGGAGGAATAACTATTTTCCTTAATAAAGGAATTACAAAAAATGAGTTGTCCTTACACATGGACAATGGGACAAGAAAATGACATGTCCTCCACATGTGGACTAGAGGGAAAACAATATAAGGATACCTTGGTTTATCCCATGTAATAAATAAATACAACCAAGGAAAGATTACAATTTCTAACACTTTTTGATTGACAAAATCTTTAATGTCTTTTAGTTTCAAGTTATTAAGGATCATATATCTCATTTTAGAGATATAAATTTGTTCTTTCTACATATCACTATACAAATAATAAAACTTATTCATCTACACAAATTTTCCTTCATTAACAATGGTTTTGTTAATCTTCTCGATCTTTGGTTTCTAGGGTTGCCTTGTTTTACCTGTTGGCTTCTTGGAAACAATAACTTTCTCTAGTTGTTTGTCATCTTTTTCCTCTTCTTCTTTATCATCACTAGAGTCTTCAATTGTCAACAATGTTTTTTTTTTTTTTTTTGGTTCAGTAGCTTGTTGCTCAACTCTTTTTTATTGTCTTTTAGATCCACTATGTTGCTCGGTTGATACAACAGCATATGGGATGCTCTATTCTATAATTTATTTTGCAATAGATACACTAGATGCTTAGCCAACTAAAAAAGGTGTCACATACATTACACCTTGTTCACCAGTTTGTTTTAGTCCAAAGATTGTTTGTCTAATTGCCTATGATTCTTCTTCTGACATACTAACCTCAAATAGTGATTTCTTCATTATAGTTGCAATCTTCCTATGAGAGGCTCTCTCTAATGATGTTTGGTAAGTTGACTGAATTATTTCCTCATACATTCCAAATCTATATGATGCTTGAGCTATAGTAGATTTCAACAATAAATCAATATAACCAATAGCTACATCATCACTTAACTCATAACCTAAGGGCTCAAGAAATGTTTCCCAAGTTTCTACTGCTTCAATATAGGTTAGGTCTGTATCCACCATAAAACATATATCATTCTTAAATCTATCAAAAAGTGTAGGGGTAATTCTGTATCTTTGTTTCATCTCACTCTGAAATGTCCTTATAATCAGATTTCTATTATCCAAGATTTTCTCTGCTAGATGCCTTCTACACACATCTATTATCTTGTCCATAGTGCATTTTTCACTACTCATAATATTAGTAACTGATAGAAATGGAAATCTCTTAAGAATATGAAAGATAATATGATTAATTAGAGAATGGAATCTGAATACACCATTCTTAGTTCTCTTAATCTTCTCCAAATTCCCAAGGAGTTGTACTCTCAAAATCTAACTTAAATTTACTTTCTCCTTCTCAATGCAAATCTTATAGGTTGCATAGATAAAACCTACTAACAACTCATCACTCTTAGAACTTGCACAAATATAATATGCAATAATTCTACTCAAGAATCTCACATCACGTTGTCAAATGGTGCTAATCACCATTGCCTTACCATTGTAAATTGCCTTAGTATAAATTTCAAACTTTTTCTTAAATAGTTACTCGCCAATAGGTACACTTCCTTATTTGCTAAGACCAATGACTTCATGAATAAGGTCAGTAGGGATGTCAACTACATATTCTCCCATCCAAATATTTTTGTTATGAATTTTATTTTAAAATAATTTGAGTCCACTCTTCAGTATCAAGCTCATGGTAAAAGAGATATTTGACTAAGTCTAAATCCTTCAGATGCTCATATCCGATCTTAATAGTCATATCATGATTGAAAATAATTTCCATATCTTTGTTATTGATTTGAAACCCTTATTTTGTAAATTTGATAAATTACAATATGTGTAGGGTTTGGAAAAGGAATCAAAATTTGATTGGTTACTCGTATTTTTCCTATCAAATATAGTTCATAAATTTTAAAATATATATATGTTGATAAATATTACTGCAATAAAATTTATTTTACTGTGATAATTTTTATCACATAATATAAACCAGAATCGTGAATTTTCATTTTTAAATGGGGGTGTTTGCTTGTATTTATGTTTCTTTTGGAACATATTAATATATATATATATATATGTGTGTGTGTGTGTGTGTGTGTGTGTGTGTGTGTGTGTGTGTGTGTGTGTGTGTGTGTGTGTGTGTGTGTGTGTGTGTGTGTGTGTGTGTGTGTGTGTGTATATACATGTATGTGTGTGTCTATATATATATATATATATATATATATATATATATATATATATATATATATGTATGTATGTATGTATGTATGTATGTATGTATGTATGTGTGTGTGTGTGTGTGTGTGTCTATGTGTGTGTGTGTGTGTGTGTGTGTGTGTGTGTGTGTGTGTGTGTGTGTATGTATATGTATATGTGTGTGTGTGTGTCTATATATATATATATATATATATATATATGAAAAATTGAGAAGAGGGGTTGTGAACTCCTTCCCCTCTCGGTCGTGATGGTAGGACATTGCCAAAGCAGTGACCACTATTAAGACAGCAAGTGTTGCCAAGGCAGCATATGTTGCTATGTCAATGGGTTGTCAAAGCAACTAGGACAAACTTTGGCCTCCACTTAATGAGGAGTTGTAATGTTCTAATACCCCATGTGAATGTATTTTTTAATGGTTTTAAATTAGATTTAAATAATTAACATTATTAATATTTATATTAATAGTTTAATAAGTTTTTTATTTTATTTAATATTTATTATTATTAGTAATATAATATATATCATTTTATTAATAATTTAATAAATACTATATTAAATAATTGAATTATTATTATTAAATAATAATAATAATATTAAAATACGAGTTAGTTATTTTATAAACTATTATTATCTTGTTTATTTCATAATATATATTTATAAATAGATAAATGGATTTGAAATTTTATTTAAGCAGGTAATTCTATTTTAATTGAGGGTGATATTTTTGTTTATTCAAAAATATTAGTATTTATGATATTTTGGAAATGGAAACTAAAACCCTGATTGTAATTGAAAACCCTGTCAAACTATAAAACTTGAAAATTAAAATTAAAATTGAACTTCTTTGTTTTCAAAACATAATGAGTTATGAAAGTTACATTGTTAGGTAATTTATGTGGTGTTGGTTTCAATTTTGACTTAGTACTTTCACCAAATTAGCATGATTACCAGAGGCTTGGAAGTTTTTGTTCTATGATGATTTTATGTATATGATCTTTTATACCTAACCATGGTGTTGTGTCACATATTTTATATGATGAGTTTTTTTTCAGATGTTTGTGGTGCTTTCTAGTTTCTTGTGTAGAACTCAGGTGAATGGTCTGATTTTTTTGGTGCAACTTTTGAGTTTTCAATCAGTTATCTTGTGATGCTTTCCAATTGATTCTATAGGACCGAGGTGATAATTGTGATTGGTTTTTAGATGATTTCTAGTTGCTCATAAAGGAATAAGGTGAATACTATATTTAATCTATAGGTGCTTTCCAATTGCTTTTAAAGGACTGAGGTGAAAATTGTGATTTTATAAGTTGTACTTTTTATGAGCCTAGGGTACGTAATCTATGTATATGTTGGAAAGTGGCTTGAAATGGAGGCCAAAGCCCTTAAGAGCCTACCTAGGTAACCCATTGTAAGTTGTTTTAATAAGTGATAACATTTCATTAAATGGGTTATTAAATGAATTAATACGAGTTTGTGTTTTTCCCTAACCATGCCTTGAGTCCTAGTACATGTTAGGATGGGAGTAGAGAGGATGCTTGGTTGTGACCTTGCCTCATTAGTATGTCTTTTCTGTATGAAATGATATGTGTGTTGCATAGAGACACTAGGGGGCCAAAATCTGGAGAGTCTACTAGGGTAACCTTAGAGTTGGCTCATGCAATGATATTTACCCAATTACATAGTAGATTTCCTATGTTTCTTTGTTTCCTTTGGGATTAGATGATACTTGTGTCTTGGTACCTTTGAGATAGTTTTCTTTCAGGCATTTCCTTGAACTAGATGTTAGGCATTTCCTTGAACTAGATGTTAATTATGACTTGTGTTTTGATATCCATTTGGGACTTGAGACTATCTCCTCAATGCAATGGGAGTGGGCCATTTAGGTTCCATGAAGTTGAGTGATAGTGCATTTTTCTTTTACCATTGAGATATGACAGTTTGATGTTGTGGTTGTATGTACTTGTGTAGTTGTTCCTTTCTTTTTGATCTTGTGTTTTCTAATAGCTAATTATACTCTATTGTATTGTATTTGATTATCAGAGATCTTATGAGAAGATGTATTGTTATACAATAGATGATTATGCATTCTAAATATTGCCAGGTGACATCTTGTATAATTGTATATTATTTAATTTAATTCACATAATTGTAGTTATTCTATGATGTGGTTATTATTGTGTATTAGATATAGTATTAAAAAAACTTAAATAAATGTGATTCAATATCACAGAGCCCTTAAGAGATGTGATATGTTTTATGGATTATTTTTTATGTATGTGATTAAATTGCTTCCACTATATTTTATCTGTTATCATTTAAATTATTATCTTAAAAAAATAAAAAATCACAAACTTAGTGAAACTTTAGTTTAATTTCTTTTGGGTTCCTTGGTGGGGCATTACATCTGGTATCAGAGCTTGAGTTTCTACATTAGGAGCTCTAGGTAAACTACAATGCCACTAGTTGTCAACTGGTTTAACTGAAATGAAACTTAACCACTAGTATGTATCTCTTACAACTTGAACACTTGAAAACTTCAAGATTGAATACTTGAAAGATACAAAAAGGAAAATTTTGAATCAGTCTTGAGATTGGATTTTGGACTTATTTTCTTATGATGGTGCTTAATGGTGGTATGCCTTTGTTGACCTTTTGAGCATTTTTGTTTTTCTTTCTTAGGTGTTGTAGGAGGATGGTGTCTAAGACTAGATCAACTATTAGAGGTTGTAGTGTAGGAAGAGGAGGTTGTGGAAGAGGTGGACATGATAGCCCTCCTCCAACTCATAGAGAGAGTCCTATTCTAGAAGAAAATAGGGAAGAGAGCCATACAGATGAGCATGCTAACTCAGAGGGGATAGGTTTGAGATAGATGATGAGGACTATTATGGAGTGCCTACCTCCTCCTTAGGGTGTTCATCACCAGGGATCACATCATACATGGAATGAGGAGAGGAATAGGTCTAGGTGTCCTTGGAGAGACCTTCACAGTGACATGCTAAGGTCATTTAAGGCTACACAAATGAAGGATCGACAGAGGTCAAAGATCAAACCTTTCATTGGGATTGGTATAGGGTAGGTGGTAGAGTAGTGGTTAATTTTTTAGATAGATTCTTTAAAATGTGGTACTTTGACTCTAATGTCAAAGCAAGGTTTTCCACCACCCACCTAGAGCTCTTTGGGGCTACCTAGTGGAACATTGAAGAGAAGAAACTAGGTGTGAACATGAAAATCATTACATTAGAGTTATTCCTTGAGAAATTTCGTAAATGCTTCCTACTAGAGGAATGACACCAACAAAGGGTAGATGAGTTTAATGACTTGAGATAATATACTATGTCTATGGCAGACTATGAATTGAAATTCTACAAGCTCATGCCTTGTGTAGGGACTAGTGAGAGTTCACTCCTGATGGTTCAACACTTCATTCAGGGTCTTAACAAATGTCTTATTAGGGGTGTACAAGTTTTCCAACCTAAAACCCTCTTAGATGTGATACATCAAGCTATCCTTGTAGAGAAAAGAATCACCTTGGGACATGGTGGTTTTGTGGGAGCACCTGTAGCATCAAGGTCCAAAGGCAATTAGGGATTGGGTAGCAATAGGAAGTCTACTTCTCTAGGAGGCAATCAACAACAACAATAGGGAGGATCTTATCTGACAACACAAAGTGATGGTAGTGGTTCACACTCTAGGGATTCTTAGTACTCTCAGTGCAATAAATGTAAACAATATTACCAGCCATCACAGAGTACTCATTCTTTTCCTAGAGGGGTATTTTTTAGTAGTCTAACACACCTAGAGTGAAGAGGAGTTTTGATGGAGACTATTTTTCATGTAGAAATTGTAGACATGAGTCATCCCATTTTCCTCAATTGAAATCATAGTTTTCATATCAGAGATCTACAGCTTCAGAACCCATGGTTGGAGATATGGGTAGATTGCAGAGGGCATTTTTAGTGGATTTTATCCTCCTATAGGAGAAAAGGGTCCAATGGGACCCACATAGTGAGTGTTTTAGTTTTATCTTTCTTTTAGGTCTAGGGGACTTGATGTAATGCCTACCCCTAGTTTACTTTTCATGTTGGATTTCCAAATTCTTTTAGCCCTATTTAATGATTAGTAGTACTTGGTTATCATATTTGATTTGATTTTATTTTATACTCAATTAATTTGTGTGATAAATTAGTTATTTCATGTGTTTAGGATTATTTCTATAATGATTTATGTATGTTCATTTAGTGATTTTAAATTATCTCATGATGATAGTTAGATGAATGATTTATATGTGGTTTATATGGATACTTACCCCATACTTGTATACGTATGGTGTACTTATATGTTCTACTTTATGTTTGATGTTTTTGATGTGGTTGAGGGAGGGAGCCGTAGTCACCTTCTAGTTGGGATCTACATGAAGCACCACTTCCCTCCATTTCTTGTTTAGTTTAGATTATGTGAGTATGTACATGCATAGATTTTATGCAGATTGGAGGTACCAGGCATCGACTTTCCTGAATTGCCAGGATGAGTGTGCCTTATCACGGTATCTCAATGTTAAAAGAGGGGAGACAATTCTTGAGTCCAAATCTAAACCCTAAGCCAATTTTCCTAGAAAGTAGGATAAGTAGGTCTAAGTTATTTATCCTTTAGAATTCGTCAAGAGATGTGAATAGTTGATTTTGATCCTGGACTTTGATTATGTGCTTTGTCTTTAGTTGAGTTGTTGTATTTAGTCTTGTTGGTCTATTTTGATTTTCAGTTATAATTAAATCAAATTAAAAGACTTCAAACTCAGTAGGCATTGGTTTTGTCTCTAGTCTTGCAACAAACTTGCATCTATAGTTCCTTTTCTTTTCCATATAATGTGGACAATATTCATCTAACATGGCATTGGCTTCATCCTTATTCCTTCTAGACTACATGGTATATAGTTGAGTGGCTACATCATTAACAATGTCTTGTTTGAAGTTTGATGGTACATTGGATAGTTCTATCTTTGATACTCTTGAACTACCATTATATTTATGTGGTAGGTTTCTAAGTGCTCGACCTTTCTTCATAGTGGCTTTGGAATAATTCAAACATATACTCTATATATCAGTCTAATTTTTCTGAGTGATATCTCCTCCTACCATTAGATCTAAGGCTTCAATACTTCCATGATTTACTCCTCTTAGAAAAAAGGAGTTTTTTTTATTCTTTGTTTAGTCGATGTTGTGTATTACACTGTAGGTTGAATATGAACCATGAAACATAGTCTTCCAAGGTTTCATCATCTTTTTGGGAAATTTTAAAAATGTCATCCCCTTTCAAATCTTGACCCCTGTAGTATTCTTTGTACTTTGTGAGAAACAAGTTGCTCATTGTAGGCCAATCTACTACAACATTGGCACCCAACCCCATAAACCATCTCAAAGAAGCTCCCTTTAGGGTGGATGGAAATAGCTTTAGGTTGTGAGGATTAGTTTTATAGTCATAACTTTTGCAAATAATATCAAACTCAAAGAGGAAGGTTTTAGGGTCTTCGGTAATTAGGCCATAAAACTTGGGAAGTGCAGAAGAAGGTATGTTCTCCAAGTTTTGATCACCTTGCTAAAGAGGGATAGGAAATGGAAATGTAGGCTAAGGATGAGCCATTCTTGGAGGAGGGCCTGGCAATGGTGGTTGATAGATAACAAGGACAAGTGGATTATCTTGGTATTCAAGTTCAATTAAGAGATCATTCAAATGCAAGGATTCTTCAGAGGATGAGGGTATTCATTCTTGAGCAACAGCGAATAGATTTTCAAAAGGTTCTTCTTCTTCATTCTTGTTGTGAGGTTTGTCAAGCTTAGGATTAAAAATGTCTTCTTGAATATTACAAGGAAGAAATCTCCCAAGGAGGTCCCTTAATCTATACGTGCAAAATAATGCAAAATTTAAACTAACATAATGACTTCAAGGTTGAACTAGATTGACACCTTTCCCAACAGCGACTCCAAAAATGCCCCATTAGTTTAATACCTTAGTAACAAATGATTGGACATCCTTTCATAGTAATTCTATGATCAGATAGCTTCATATGTTTTACCTAAAATAGTACACTAACTTTATTTAATTTGTCAATCTAGGAGTGTAAACTTGAGATGGTGACTAGAAAACTATAGGTGCTAATTCTTCTTTAAGTCATTACAACTAAAGTGAAGGCAATTATGAAGGAAATATATGCTAGAAATTGAAACAACAACTTAAATCAAATCTTAAAGTAATGGTACAAACAATAAACCTATATGTGCATCTATGCTGTAGGAACATTTCACTAATTTTGTTATTTATGGCTGAAGGAGAAACAAAATTCTATAAAATAGGGAAATGAAATCTATTCTAACAAAAAAATTTAAGTCACCAAATGGGCCCCCTTGGATGAGTGAATAGAAAAGATAATTAAGATAAGAGAAATAAACTTGAACTTCTCATTGTATTCATTCATGTTGAAAGAATTACACTTGATTAAAAAATTGTATCACACTGCTGCTATAAAAATCAACTTATCCTGTTCTTCTCCAAAACTACACTCAAAGCTATAATAATCATTATTTAAAGGAAACTACAACTACTTCCTAACTCTATGATCACTCCATTAATGAGGATCAATTACAAACTCATAAAGTTTGAAATAGAATTGCCATTAACCATGAATAAATCCTCTAGGAATATAGCAGGTTGTGGAAGCTACATTCGTGTTTGCACCAATCCAATGCATATAATGAATTTGCTCCATTTGTGATAGTTTAGCAATCCGGTTGGCTTTGACTTTAGTACTAAGGTGTTTGATCTTTGAATCTCTATGGAAAGTACCTTAAAAACATTCAATGTGCACATGACTTCCACATACATATATTTATTTCATCATCAAAATTAGAGAAGTACAAAGTTCAAATTACCACTCTTGCAAATCCTATGGCTATAGGAGGAAAACTACCAAAGACATAGCATGAATGGGGAAACATTTATCAATGTGTAACACTACTTCATTATACCATTTTTGTCCTCATATTTAAGAAAATATAGCATATTTGTACTATCCATACTTCTACTTCATGCCTTAACACTTATATAGCATATAAGTAAAAATATGGGTTCATCTTCTTAAAACCATAATGCCATGATTGTTTTTACAAAATAACTACTTGAAAAAAAGCTAAAAAGAACTTAACACAATGGCCTTTTGGAAGCCCATTAGTCCTATTATAATTGTAAATTGAGAAATCCTCAAGGCTAACTCAATAAATTAATATAAAGACTTGGTATAAAGGAAAATTATGTCCTTGTCATTACATGTATGAAAAGTGAATCTAAGTGTATCAAGTGTGAATTATGAGTAAGATATCTAAAGGATGTTATGTGATGTGAGTATGTAGACCTGGCATTAAAATTAGAGAAGTGTTTGGTGTAGTAGAGGCACAATGAAAGAGCAAAGTAATTGTATTTGGAAGATAGTGTTGGTGTGTAATTGATCATTTAGTATTGTTCTTAAAGTAATAATACAAAGGCCAGGTGGATAGTGAGTTTAGTGGTCTTGTCCCTAAAGTTGTTTGGACAGTGGGTCCTTTTGCCTTTCACAACTCCTAACATGGTTAACATAGCTCCTAACAAGGTCAGAATCTCCTCACAGGAATTCAAAGTCTCCTAATTGGGATTTATATGTACTGAATGTATTTTATTGACTCCTAATAGGGTACATCCTCTTGTAAGGAACTTATACATCAGTACATCATTTTGTGGGTACTATCCCTACCGGGGTTTTCCCTCTGATTAAGGGTTTCCCTAGTTAACAAATATGGTGTCATTGTGTATGGTCATCTTCTTGTAGTTATTGCACTTGCTAAGTAAATATTTCAAATTTCATAAGGATAATGAGAGTTGTTTTAGTTAGATAACCAATTCAACCCCCCTAGTTATCTTGGTAGACTTTACTTTCTAACAATTGGTATCAAAGCATTAGGTCTTTGAAGGAAAATATTAATATCATAAGGAGATCTATGGTGAGTCATTTTAGAAATGATAGCCTCAAGTCTGATGGAACTAGCTACGATAGCTCAAATGAGAAGATGAAGACACATTTTCTATGCATGAGTTAGAAGTAATTGAAGAAGAAAATCTTGAAGATTGTAATAGATGACAGATAATTATTCATGTGCAACATGCTTTCTAGGGGAGCACTTTTGACAACTCCTAAAAATGAGTACAGTTAGGTAAAATCTTTAAGATTATCATATGAAATGTAGAAAGCTTCAGAATCTACTTATGAAGGTGATAAGCATGCTAAGAAGGTTAGATTACAAAATTGGATCTATTTATTTCAAGAAGCTCAAATGTTGGAAGATGAATATGTAAGAAGTTATTTTGGTAGAATATCATAAATTATTGCAAGAATTAAGGCTTGTAATGGGAAAAAGAATGAAGATGTAATTGTGTGGAAGATCTTGAAAATTTTGACACCTACATATAAGAAGACAATGTAGATGATTGAATAGGTTATACCTTGCACATAGAAGTTTAAAAGGGAGACTCTTCTTAAAATATTGAAATAAACTAAGATACATTTGAGACAAAGTGGAGACTTACCTAGAGTTGAAACTGCATTCAGTGCATTGTGTGTTCAACCTACATTGTCAAGGAGTGTGATTACTAGTGGAGATTATGCTAGCAACAACAGAGGAAGATTAGAGGAAGGCATAAAGATTGAAGAATGAATTGCCCTACTTGTGAAATAGAACCTAAAGGTAAGGCAATCTTTAAATATTGGACTTGTAATGAAATGGTCATTTTGTTTCTAAATGTCCTAAGAGATTAAAGAAGTATAAGAGGAATTTCAAACCTAGGAGACCTAGAGAATATCTTTATGCAAATGATGAAGATCTTGAAGCTAGTATAGAAAGATTCTTGATTGAAAGTGATAATAAGAGTGATGAAATACGATTTCTTTCAATTAGAGAAGAAAGTCTTGACAAAGAAGAAATTAGAGAAGAAAAGGAATTAGTGTCACAAGTTGAATGGAAGAAATTTGATTGGATCATAGAAAGTGGTTGTTCACATCATATGACTAGTGATATAGAAATTTTTTTGAGTTCAATAGTTGTGATGGAGGAATTGTCAAAGTTGGAAACAATGCAGCTTTTCATATAAAGGGACCATGATCTATTACTCTTGATGGTAAAACTAACACTATTGATGTTTATTTTGTTGATGATTTGAAACATAATCTTCTGTGTGTTAGATAGTTCGTTGACTAGGGATATTAGCTGTAGTTCATAGAAAGAACATGTATTATCAAGGATAAAGAAGGTATGATGATTGGTACTAGTATAAGATCAAGAGGTAATGTTTTTAGTTGAATCTACAGAGATGACATGCTTGGTTGCTAAAGTTGATAATAGTTGGTTATGGCACAAGAGATTTTTTATATTAAATTTGATAACATTGTGAAAGTGACCACTATATTTTATTTTAGAGACTTTTCTAAAATAGTGAAGCCTACTAACATGGTATGCAAGGAATGTGTTATAGAAAAGAAGAAGAAGAATTCTTTTCCAAGAAAGAAGTTTACTACATCAACGAAGTTTGAGATAGTACACACATACTTGAGAGGTACTACAAAGAAAAGAGCATTATATGGTGAAAGGTACTTGATGATTCTTGTTGATAATTTTACTAGGATGATGTGGATAGAATTTCTTAGAGAAAAATATGAAGCATTTGAGAAATTTAAGGTGTTTTAGAATAGAGTTGACAATGAATCTATATTAAAGATTAAGTGTTTAAGATTTGGTAGATCTGGAGAGTTTACTTCAAAAAAAATTAATATTTTTTATGAATTAAATTTCATTAAAAGACAACTTTCATCCCCTAAGACATTGAAGAAGAGTGATATTTTTTTTAGAGTAAAGCATTAATTTAATTTCATTTATTAAATGTGCTTTAATCCCTTCTTAAGATTTCACTTTATGCACCTTTTTCATTTTCATTTAATAATTATTTAGTAATTATTTGTAATAATTTGGTAAGCTCTGATACTATGTAAAAATTTGCCTAAGATAATAATTCAATGCTAATATCAAGAAGCTCAGTAGATAGTACGAGAGAGAAATGATGATAAAATGAGAATGGATATCAAATAATTGGATGAATACATTATAGAAGTGCCTTGTATATAAAGGCAACTGATATGACTAGGAGTCAACAAAGAGATAAGCATGACAATCAAGCATATGTCCACAAAGAGTGGATTATCCTCCATTGTACATGAATGTGCATGCAACAATGAGAGGATAAAAATGCAAAGGCGTATCTCATAAAGAGATGTAGTAGACAACATGTGCTCAATTAGAGTGCAAACTACTATGTTGTCAACATGACAACTCGTGTGAATATGCAAACTCCTAGGTGTCTACATGAAAACTAATATGCTAATACATTAACCTAAGTAAACTTAAGTAAAGTGTAATTAGTAAATACTTAACTACACCAACACCCCCCCTTAAGTGCAACTTAGGGGAATGCACTTAAGCTCACAAAAGCTAGATGATAATGCAATATGGGTCCCAACTACTAGGCCTTGTTAGGTACCCATTTACAAAATGCAAGTTCAAATGAAATTCAATGCAATCTCTCATAAAGTGGAGAAAGAGAGAAAACCTCATGCGAAAAACCCTCCCCCAAAAAGAGAGATGAAAAAAAAGATGCATGGATGGATGGACTAATTAAGACCCCCCTATTACAACATACATCATGTATATATAATAGAGAAGTATGAGAAGGAAAAAACCCCAGAAGAGGAAAAGGTCCCCCTGATAAGAGAGAAGAAGAAGAAGAAGAAAGGAGACAAGGTAGTCCCCCCCCCAAATGAAGAATGCCCATCAGTGATAGCTGCCCCAAGATGAATGTAGAAGATGAATAATGTTCCTCCCCTTAGGAAGAAATAAGATGCTTCCCCAATGTGTAGAAATAATCTTGAAGATGAATGGTGTCTCTGAAAATTTCTCAATTATCCCTGTGTTGATACTGTATAGTCACTATTGACATTATCTAACATCACTTGTCCTTGTGGGGTTTTTTTTTGCTGACATCACTTTTTAACAGTATTAAATTTGATGGTTGTTTGCCATCACTAGCAAGCCACTTTGCACTGCCAGGATAGTCGTTTGGATGTCAAATTTAACATAGTGTTTTCTAATCAGACCCTTACCATATGCAGTTTTAATTTGACAGTCCAACTTCAAGAGGCCATATCTTAGTCATCTGGATTCCATATCAGGTGCAATTATTTTTTATTTTGTCTAGAATTTCCTAAATTTTTTAGTGGTGCTATTATTTTTTGGTTTTGGTAGATCATGAAATTCTATCCCAAAACAAAAAAAAATCTCAAATAAAGGAGCACGTATGAGGGAAACATCACTGTTTGAAAAATCACCTCTATAATTATTTTTCCTAAATCATCACTCTCACACCTCCAAAAATCAAATGGGTCTAGATTTCACCTCAGATGTTCAATTTTGATGAAACAAAAGTTGATTTGAGGGTTTTCTTCTGAATATGATACCAACATCTAATTTGTACCAACAAGCTCCAATCTTAACCTGCAAAAAAATCTCTCCAATGGCTGTGTAATGAAACTTCTATGGCTCTCATACCATGTAAGAATTTGGTATAGCTCTGATACCATGTAAGAATTTGGTATATCTCTGATACTATTTAAGAATTTTACTTAGGGAAAAATTACACCAAGATCAAGAAGCGCAAGCAATAGCACGATATGGACCAATAAAGTATGATCAAAATAACAATAATAAGGATATCCTTGATGTACATACACACTAGAAGAGCCTATATATAAAGGCCTCTAGAAGTTGTAAAAATCAAGATTGTTCATTTTCAAAAATTTCAAGAATAGAGATCACAAACAACTTGCACCAATGTGTAGATCACAAAATTTTACCCCAAAACAAAAAAATGGCTCAAAAAAAAGAGTCTATATGAGAGAAATATCGTTGTTTGAAAATCACCTCTATAATTATTTTTCCTGAATCACCATTGTCGCACCTCCAAAAATCAAATGACTCTAGATTTCACCTCAGATGTCCAATTTTGATGAAACAAAAGTTAATTTGGGGGGTTTTGACCTTCTAAATGTGATACCAACATTTGATTTGCACCAGTAAGCTCCAATCTTGACCTACAAAAAAAAACTATCCAATGGCTATGCAATGAAACTTTATGGCTCTAATACCATGTAATAATTTGCCTGAGGTAATAATTCAACACCAAGATCAAGAAGCTCAATAGATAGCACAAGAGAGACAAATGATGATCAAATGAAAATGGATATCAGATGATTGGATATTAGATAATTAGATGAATACATTATAGAAGTGCCTTGTATATAAAGGAAATTGACATAACTAGGAGTCAACAAAGAGATAAGCATAACAACTAAGCACATGTCCACCAAAATTGGATTATCCTCCATTGTATGTGAATGTATGTGCAACAATGAGAGGATAAGAATGCAAAGGTATATCTCATAAAGAGTTGTAGTAAACAACATGTGCTCAATTGGAGTGCAAACAACTATGTTGTCAACATGACAATTCATGTGAATATACAAACTCTTAGGTGTCTACATGAAAACTAATATGCTAATGCATTAACGTAAGTAAACTTAAGTAAAGTGTAATTATTAAATACTTAATTACACCAACATTATTAAATAGAATTTACCTTTTCGGTTACCCTTTTCAAGTTTAGATCTCCTTCTATAAGGATAGATTGTTTGTAATTATCTTACATTATTTTTCATTTCTAAGAATACAATTTGCATATTTTTTGAGAAAAACCCTTGCCTCCTCTTGTCTTTTTCTTCTCTGTAATAGGTTTTTACATGCAGATATTCTTCAGACTTTCTGGATTTGTATTGCTCAAATGCTTCATGGTATCAAAGCTAGATCTATTGTAGCATGTTCAATATTTGGAAAAAAAAGAGAAGGAGAGTTTGACATAATAGATCTTTTTTCAAGTATTTTTTTGTGAAAATAGGGAGTGTTCTAATTTTTGAAGCACTTTGAGGTCAAACATACCTGACGCTTCGATTCAGAACACATCAAAACCCCCATTTCCATATAAAGTTTTCCCATTTTGGATAATGTTGATCTGTGAGGAAAAAAAATTACCTAGTAGGGCCACATGACCTCCTCCATGCATTACGAGGTGGTATCAATTTCTTTTAATAAAAATTGAAAAAACTGCCCACGAGAGTTTTTTAGGCCTGCAGACATGTTTTTCTAGCGACAAATTTTTCTAACAGCATGTGAGCATCATTTTTCAGTAGCTGACACCACTGCCACTACTGCCTCTATTCTTTTCTAGCTCATGAGATTTACTGGCCGCCAGTGATCATTTACCACCACCAGACAAGACCTACTCCACTCCTACGTCTCCAGGCTCTATTGCTATCAGTGCTACCACCAAAAACAGTCGGGTTGCCACCAACAACAATCGGGATATGGTATTTTTTTTATTTTAAAAAAAAAATTTCCTTTTTAAGCATTTCTGGAGGCCTTGTCATCTTTTTCTGATATCTTGAGCATACAGGAGTCTTTTTTGTTTTAAAAGAAGCATTATAAGGTTGGTTCCAAGACGGAGACCATGGATGAGCTATTCTTGGGATTTTTTTCCATTTTTTTAACTTGAAGCCTATTGTTGACTTCTCTCTTTCAGGGGGCATAACTTCTTCGTTATAGCTCCATTTTCCAATCTGAAAAAAGTGTCAGAAAACCCTTCTCAAAAAATTTCTATATTCTCTATTATTTCACTAGTATTTTGTACCAAGTATTTGAGATTTATTTCTAAATATTTATTTCCTTCTCTCATTTATGCATTCCTTCTAGTAGTTTGGGTTCATTTATTTACATTATGGGGGTGTTTTTATATTACTTTCTATTATTATAATAGCATATCAGAAAACATCAAAAACCCCTTCTAAAACAATGGTCGAGACCTCTTCTTCTCTAGAACTTTTGACCACTCACAACTACCACACTTGCAGGACCTCGATGACTCGACTTCTCCGGTCAAAAGGGTTGTGGTCATGTTTAGATGTTGTGCTGCCTATTTTTCAAAGGCCTTATGAGCTCATCTAGAACCAAAACAAGATGGATGAGGCTATTGGATTGATTTTATTACAGGTATTAGATAGTCTATAGTTTCAGCTGGATGGGTACAATACTCTAGCTATGTGGACCAAGCTTCATGGCTTATTTGGTATTGTAAATGAGTTCAGGTCACTTTAGATAGAGGAAAATCTTACATCTCTTGTACTGGATTCCTTTTTTACTATTGACGACTTATTGATGAAGTTTAATCAAAAAAGATATATGTTGAAGGGTTGTGGAAAGATGAAGACTGATGTTGAGTGCATCTATCTAATTTTCTTTAAGCTTCAAGGAAAATTTTTAGATTTTTGCTTCCACCTTCTATTCCATTTTCTATGCCTACTTTTGAGGTCTTTTGTGATCACTTGACTAGAGAGTAGTCAAAGATTACATAGTTGGATATTATGACTAGTCATGCATAGTAATTGGCAAAGATATTGGGGACCATTGATTTGAAGATGATCTGTGGCTATCATTATATCACTATAAAAGGTCACTAGACCTTTAGTCATAGTGACATAAGATAGTGTGACACATGTCTTGATGGCCACTTCCTTATACAACTTGAAGCGATGTTAGAGGAGATGACATGTATTCCTATTTAACTAGTCTTTCTACAACTAAGCCAAGTTTTTGAAGTTCTCAACCAGCACCATTGATCAAATCTAAGATCAATGATAGTCATTATGTCACTAATTAACCTAAGATGTGAGTTTTTTATTCATAGTGACATAATGATGGGTTGACACGTGTCTCAACAAGCCCAGGTGGCTAGTAAGGAGTGGTGGTTAAGTTCATTCTCACAGGGTTGCAGGCATTTTATGTTAGATTAATTTTAAGCTACGAAGTAGTGATAACAGCTAGTATGAGTTCACATTTTCACAAAGTAAAATAGTTAGTTAAGATGAAAGGTAGAAAAGCTGCGACTAGGGTAAAGATGTGATTCAGCATAATTTTGAATGTTAGCAGGGTGGTAGAATGATAAAATATGATTGGTCCATGTGGTGAATCCTGAGGATTGACTCTAGTTGACTGATGACATGGCTGACTTGGCATACTGATAGCAAGAAAGAAACAACTCTTAAATAGAAAATATGATCTTCTTGATCATCCACAACCACTCTTTGATGTTCCCCATGCCTAATAAATGTAAAGGGCATTCCCTTTGTTGCCTGGCTATCCATCTACCCAATTAGAATAATAATGACTGCCATTTATGTCTTCTTAAGATTCTTTTGATGAATAATATGAATTTCTTGCATCTGGGTACGTACCATGATCAGATCTTTCCCAAATTTGGAGTGATTGTTCGCTAAAACCTTAAATGCAGTTGTTGAAGTTTTTCCTTAGGGTAGAAACTATCTAAGTTATGCTTGAACTATAAAAACAGATTTTGTAACCCTTCTTAGGGTCAATCATTTTTTCTCTAATTCTATAGCAGTAGTATACTATACTTTGTTACTATAATTTCCTTTTGTAACCCTTCTTAGGGTCAATCATTTTTTCTCTAATTCTGTAGTAGTATTATACTATAGTGTTACTATAATTTCCTTTTGTTTATGAGTGAATCCAATTCTCTACTTTACCTCTTTCTCTCATCAATATTAGTGCAAAAACTTCTTGCCTGTATTGGTTTTTTGTTCTCATTGTTCAAATTGCATATCAATATCTACCCTTTCTTTTGAATGTTCTAGAGTGAAGTTTACTTCCTTGTGGCATTTCATTTTGGTTTTTGATCTGTATGTAACTATTGGATTAAGAAAAAAGGCTGAATCAGTGTATTTTTAGGTTATATTGATGAATAGTATATTGTTAAGTAGAGATATGGCTGAACAAACTATTTTGGTGTATCCCCCTCCTTTAGATTAGATTAGGTAGTTTTTCTTTCATGCATTCCTTCTCCATTTTCCTCTCAAAAAGTAGTTAGGTGCACTCTGATAGTAAGAAATCTGACCTTCTCTAGAGACTCAATCTCATAGTTCAAGTCCCATAGTTTGGAGAATGTTTCCAAGTTTCACAAGGTTGTATTTAGGTAAAACTTTAGGCAAGGGTGCAAGCTTTTTTGACAATAGTTTTTGGCACACCCACTGTGAGCCTCATATTGAAGCATTTTAAGTTCACTCATGTCAAGAAAGAACTTCAAATACATGTTGAGAAGATAGTGTTGCTCTTAGTATTTAAGCCTTTAGAGGCTCATTTTCAAGCACTTGGAAACTCCAATTGTACATTCTAGTTTCTAGACCAAAGTTGTTGTGATTCATGCCCAAAGCTCATACAAGAGCATCTTCTAGAGGTAATTTTTAATACACTAAGCTCTTATTTTCAAACCCTAGAAGAAATACAAATAGACTATCACTATCACCAGTTAGTAGTGTAATAGTAACAAATACACCCATAAGATCTTTGCCACTTCTCCTAATGATAGGTCACATCCTAGGGTGCCATCTTTTGATTTAAATATATCATTATTATATATGGCATAGCCTAGAGCACATTCATTTGACACATTTAATGGTGGGAGTCCTTTCCTTCTAGTTTAAAGACATGATATTCCAGTGTCAGCTCTCAAAAGTGTACCTAATTTCACTAGTGAAACTCCATCTCTCCTATAGAACATATTCAAGAATTTCAAATGTTTGTAATATACATGGTATTATAGAAGATGATGTTGTTGTTAGGCTTTTGGCTTCATCCTTAAAGGAAAAAGCATTATAGTGTATACAAGTTTACCCATAAATCTATTATGGATTGGGATGGGTTGGGGGCAAGGATTTACAAGCACTTTGAGGACAAAAGTGATCACCTATCACTTTTAGAGTAGATGACAACTATCAAGAGGGCCCCATGAATATATGACTGATTTTAATTATAGATTTCAGAAGACATGGGATAGAATACCTACCACAATAAAGCCTTCCCCTAGTAATGCTTTATTACATTACCTCAGATCCTTTAATAGTGAAATAGCTACTATAGTAAAAAATGGGGGGGATACTTTACCTAATGACTATAAAATTGCTATAAGGGCATAAAATATCTTGATACAAGGAGGGAAGCTAGCTCCAAGACCTCAAACCTTTCTTTCCTAAGATGCTTAATCATCAATCTATTGTAGCCCCTATCCCTACCACATTTACAAGTCAACCTCTTTCTGTTATCCCTTCAGCCTCCACATCTTCAAATGAAATAGATGAAATTAAAGATATGATGCAATCCATGATGCAAAATATAGACAAGAAGTTGCAAGGTCAAGAAAAGAAGCTAGAGGATAGCTTCTTAGTGATAAGAATGTCATGCCCAAAATTTTAGAGGGCGAAAACACGCCAACAATTTTTTTTTTTCTAATATGTTTAAATAAAACAACTTACTATCTAAATTCTAATAGTTACCAAAATATAAAGCTTAATAAATTTTATAAATCAAATTTTTAGCGCTATAATGATCAATTAGCTTCAATGGAATCTTCCAACATAAAATGGATCTATGGCTCAAATTAAATTAATGTTTAACCAATATTAGACAATTACCGATTTATTTTCTTTAAAATAATAAAATAATTCTACGTCCCACTTTTAATTACTAACTTCCTTTAATTTAATAACAACTAACATATGAGATCCAACAATAATATCCTAACATAACATCATAACCATAAAATTTTATAACATATTAACATATTCTAATTTATTTTACTTTAATTAATTTTTATTTTCTTTTACTTCCAAAACAAATCTTAACAACCAACCACTAATTATAATAATATTTAACAACGTTCAAATTCAATTATACTAACATCTAATTTGACATCATACTAACTTCTTTTATCTATACTAAAATAAATTCATTTTAATTAAACAAATCTTAATTTTACTAGATTTTAAAAGACACAGATCTCCACTAAGTTTAACCATATTAACAAAATAACTTAGAAACTAATATACATTAATAACAAGAAAATAAAATAAATTAACTACCCAATTTAATGATTAAATAATTTTCTACTAATAATATTATCCTAACAATGTATTTTCCCTTAACTATAAGAATCAACCTTCCATAATATACTTATGTAAAACATTAAATACATAAACATAAACTAACAAACTTTTAAAAACTTTATTCCAATTCCTTACTAACCTAAACTAACTAACATCTAACTTGCTCATATTTAATCTAATACTAAAACATACTAATTAAAATAACTTTTAACACAACAAAAAAAGAAACTATGAATAATTTAATACTAATCGCTAACTAAAACTAAACTATGTCCTATCCCTACTATACACTTTGTCTCACCTGACACCTAGGCCACTTGGCAAGTGGCTAGGGCACTTCCCAAGCTCATGAGCACTTCCTCGAGCGCACTACCCCAAGTCGACATCCTGTGCCATTTGCCATGATTTGGCAATCTACCTCATTCCTTCCATGCGCCAAGTTGCACCACATGAGGTTTAATGCTCTCCCTCAATGTGGAGGCATGCCTATTTAATTAAGGGCTTCTAACATGATAGGAGGCATCATATTTAAAGCCTTTGAGTGACAACCTTCCACACACCAAGATGGATGGGACAAATATTTTTAAAAAACAATAAACTTGAGGTTAAATGTAAAGTTTGGGTAAAGCCCCCCCATCAAATAAATGTGCTTGGTTTTCTTGTCCTGGGTGGGCGAAGTTAATGTGTTTGGTTGACTTTCTAAAGCAAACACAAATGCCAAAAAAATTAAATGCCTAGGAGGAGTTAAGTTTTAAAAAGGTAGTTGGTGATTCGACTTGCAAGGGTGGTGTAGGATTCTTTTTCTTTTATATATATATATATATATATATATATGTGTGTGTGTGTGTGTGTGTGTGTGTGTTTTGATAATGACTTTTTTTTTAATATTTAATTTAGCTTAAAAGGGAAATCAAAGAATCTTTTTTTTTTAATTCTCTGTTCACAAGAACATTAAAATTCCTATCTCATACAAATTCCAGAATGTATTTGTGCCTGGGTACACGCATTTTCTTTAAAGGCCATTTGTGCCGAGTATGAGATTTCCAATTTATTTATTAGACAAGGGGTATTACTTTTTTGTTGATTTATAATGAAGGAGTTAAATATAATGTTTGAACACCTAAAAAGAAAAATCATGCTACTTAGTATTCCCAATTTATCGAGGTGGATTACCATCCAAAACCTCAAATTTCTCCTTAATATTTTTGACTTTAAACTGCAACATTTTATATCATCCTTTCTTTTTAAAACTAATTAACCTTGCATGAGTACATTTGCAAAACATAAGATTTCCATATGAAGAGTAACATCGATTCATCCTTTTATTCGATACACACACAAATATAAATGAAAATGCAAGAAGACCTCATAAGCAAGAGACATTACTCAATCTTTTCTCTTCTATTAATCAACCTGATTCAAGGCTCCATTGGGAAAGAACCAGTAAGAAAACCCGATGACCTTGCCAATACATCAAAATTTAAATATGTTTTACATAATATTACAATTCAATTGAATTCTCTTCTAGGTCCTTCACAGGTGCTTTCTTCCAATACCTTCAATGCCTCGGGGAAAACAAGGGGAAGACAAGCGTTGACCCGAGGTGAAACATCACAACATCAAGAAAAAATCAAGCATGCACCCCAACCCGATTTTACATAATAGGTCCAAACATAGAACCTGACTAGGGGGTAGGTGGATTTTCCCAATGGGAGACATCAATCACCATACCATAACATAGCCCTTTCGGGGCTAAAACTTCAAGAACTTCCATTCTTTTACAAGGCCCTTTCGAGGCTATTTCCACAAGGATTTTCATTCCTTTCCATATTCAAGAATTCACAATATCAACAAGGTATGTGATGACAAGTAGGGGCCCATACACCCTACCCTCTTTCCCTCTTCTCACCATGAGAGGAGACTCTACACCATTGAGGTCCAACTAAGGCCCTTCCCTCGTACATGGCCACTTCTTCCCTATCCAAGGGTGAGTAATGCCAAAACAATTTCCATAAAATCCCCTCATAACAAAACATCAAGACAAGCATAAGAGCAACATCAAGAACAAATTAAGATCCCCTCCAAATCAAACCCAACACACAAGCAAGAAAAACAAAGAACAACACAATGCCTTATGCATGATTCAAGCATGAACAACATGAAGAAACAATTCAAAAGAGTGAAGAACTCCTACCTTCACAAAAAGTTATGGTAAAATGGTAAGTTGAGAAGAGCTTTTCCTTTTCTTCCTTCAATCTTCAACCTTTCTCCAAAACTAGAGATTGGGTAACCAAAAAAAAAACCAAAACTTCTCCAAAATGCCTCTAAGTATCATCCCTAACTCAACTAGGCTTCAAGTAACTCAAGATGGAGTTTGAGTCACCAACTCATGGAGGAGACAATCAATTTTTGCAATCAGCCAAAAGTAGGGTTTTTTAGCAACCCTAAAAGTCAACCTAAGAGGCTAAGAGGGTGGAAAGTACTCCCAACCCATACCCTTACCCCTAGGATACTTAAATTTAATTTTTTTTAATCCTTAAAGACTTAATAGGAACCAACAAATCTAGGAGAATAGTAAGACCAAATTAGCAACCTACAAAGAAAGATAATGCAAAGATAGCACAAATCAACAAGGGCTTTAGCTTCGTCTTTCCATTAGGTTTCCTAACTACCTATCCTGCACACTCATTGCACACATCAGTAGATCAAGAAATCACATGCATATATGTAAATTACGTATCAAAAAAATCATGTACATTAAAAACATCCATTTTCTAATAATCAATTATTTATCTCATCCTACTCATATTTTTGACCATTAAAATTGCATAATCAAAGTGTTAGTTCTGCATTCATTTTCTTCATCATCATACATGTTCATAAAGCATTAAATGACGAAGTCAAATATCTGAAAGTAAAGCTTCATACATCATAAAATAACATAATAATGTTCAATGCATCAAATAGTGTCCTGACATATCGAGTCGTGAGTATCAAAATAATAATGTATCATCTATGCTACGATGGGTCGGGGCGAGGCCTCACAAATCAAAACATGAATCTTTCCTTTAAGCAAGCCTTTCTTATTTCTACACACCTTTAATCATTAGAACTTTCATAATCAATGTAACTTTATTCATTAATTCAAATTAAAATACTAGAATAATCATCATTAGGCATGCATATAATTAAACCTCATAAACATCATTAATAAGGTAAAATGAACTATCTAAAAGTATACCACTTAATCATCGAGGTAACAAAATTGGCAACCTCATTATCAAGTGAAAACACCTCGCATCATTGTTAGTAACAATTAATGTTTAAACAATTGAGGTGATGAAATAGTTCTTGAATCACTAAGTATTAGAACATGGATATATCAACTACTCTAGATTTCACTAGAACATTCACAATATAAGCATTGCTTCACATCTATTTCCAATCTCCTATAATGGTTTTAACAGAGGGTTCATATTGATAAGTATATACGAGGAGGGTCCTTACAAAGACAGATTAGTAACAAGATGGTAACCCTACAAAGGCAACAGCCTCAAAATAATAAGTCTCCCCCCACTTTAGTATTAGGGTTCCATACATAATAGGCCTCCAGATTAAAATCAAGGTCATGTCTCATATAATCACAACAGGCCTATTGGCAATACCCCTACTACAATTATAAACCTAAGTAGGGCTTTAGTCCCTCAGAATAATCTTGCTCAGGATCAAGTTTTTTTCCCTTCTTGTAACTATTCCTATGAATATCGTATGTTCTAAAAAGTAGAGGCTTACTTAGAATTGATTACAAAAGAGCAAGCAACAGAACAAAAATTTAACATTAGTCAACCTACTAATGTTTCTCATCTACAACAACAAGGTGATTGTTCTTTCATGAACCATCATCTAGGGGAATATTGTCATGCTAATCATGATTCCATAGCTCACAATACTAGAAGTAAAAGGAGAGCTATTGAAAATATTACATCTCCCTCACCTAATTATCTCTCTTTGATGTCTTGTTGTTCTCTGTGGGATTCGAGTCTTTTTTCTCCTAAAGACTTGTATTTCTCTATTATGTTGATTTATTTGAAACCTAGACTGGTAGTTCTTGTGGTCTTTCTTTGATCTTTTAGCTACTCCTCCAACTTGGTGCTTTCATTAGACTTCATCAGTCTTTCATTTTCGTCTTTAGTGTTCTTTGGTTCATCCACTAATTGAGGAATTTTTTTTCTAGTTTCTTGGCTTCTTTATTTAGAACTTCTAACCGCTAAACTTTATCATGACAGTGTTCCTGTAAGACTTTTTTTTTTCTTGATGTACCAATGTTCTTCTTGCATCATGGTCAATTCTTCTTCCTTGGCTTTCAAAAAATCTTTGCATGTTGTTTTTCTTCATGGACCATTCTAAGTTCTTCATAGACTTGATCTCTTCAAGGATAGTGTTTCCTTTCTCATCTTGTAATTCGTTCATTCTTGTCATTGCATGTTCTTGTTCCTTTTTCATTTTGATCCTTCTAGTTAGCTTTTCATTTTCAAACATATGTTTTGAGATTGCTTCTTTTGATTCTTCATAACCACTTCTATCTTTAAGTTTTTGTATTAGTGCTTGTCTTTCACAACTTCATCACTGATTTCTTTCTTTTAGCTACGGATTCTCTTACCTTGTCTTTAAAATCCTCAATAGTGTCAAGAGCTTCATCAAGTTGCATCTTTTGTTTCACAGTTGTCATTCAATCTTCCCTCAATTTTTCAAGCTTGTTAATGCTAGAGATTGTGCTCTTATACCAATTGTTGGTCCCAACTTGGGGGGTGAATCAGTATGCATAATTCTACTGATTAAAAGAACAACCTTGTTCTCAAACCTTAATTCTAGTTCTTTTAAAATCAAAACAATAACAAATGCAATGTAATAGAACCATACAAGATCACATAGAATATCATACATCAATGACACATATTTTTACATGGAAACCCCTTGTTTGAGGGGGAAAACCATGGTAGGAGTAATATACCTGCTAGCCTTTCCTTGTAAGTAAAAGGTTGCCTATTAAAGGCTTACATATTTTCCTTGTGTTCCTTTTGATAACTCATCCGGTTAGGAATGAGCATAATTTTTTATGATTACAACATTTTTTTAAGGCTACCTTGTTAGAGGATTTTGATCCCTTTCTGAGAGATACCTTCTTAGAGGATTTTAAAGACTTATTTCAAGTATGTCTTGTTAAAGGCTTAGAATAGTTGTAATGGTAAGAAATCAAACTAAAGATTAGCTCTAAAGACGTGGAACAAATTTCCTTGTAAATCCACTATGATACTCCACAAAGATACTCTGATCTCCTTTCGTTGCTCTTACTTAGCTCAGTAAACAATCTCTATTCACTTTCTCTTTCAAGTGTTTGAGCACTAGTTTGTTGTTACTCATTGTTCTCTCTTTTCTTGTTTACCTTCCACAGTGCTTTGATCAACACACCAACAACTCCAAAAACATGCTTCAAAATGAAGTCTGAGTGTCCTTAATTCCACTTATAATCCATGGGTCGAAATCCTAAAATTATCTTGTTTAAATCATCTATTATAAACATCTATTTGAATTTTGAAATACACAAGCATAGTCACAAAATACCTATGATTTTTTATACTTAGGTTCCTATTCACATGGGCATGTCTATCTGCCTGTAAGTCTACATCGAAACTTGTATCCTTGATTTCTTCTATCACTTATGTTTTTTCTCTTTGTGTGCATGTCACTTCGCCATCAAACCTTCTCTTGGTTTTGTCACATCATTGGTGACTCGACTGTGACTATTTACCATCCACGCTTGTCTGTGTATCATAAGCTTGGATGTATCTTTACTTCTAACATGACTAGTATGCCAGTCTACCAGTGGTTGCATTCCCTTGCAATACTTCAGTGTTCTTGTTAACCAATTGCCAATCAGTGAGAACCCTATGATACTTACTCAATACTTGAGTCCTTGTGATGGTACAACTTAGTCATCTCTATTTCATCAGTTGATCATGCCAATGTGGTCAATAAAGTCCAACAAGAGGACTAAGTGAAAACATATATTCATACAAAATTAGAGTTTAAAGCGTATTTTTTATTTAGAACCTAGTCTTAGAATCTCATATTAAAATAAGTTATATTTTACTAGCTGAAGAAAAGTTGTTTATGTATTGCTACAAACACACCAAACCTTAGGAAGGGGCATCATTTGACATTTCTTATAAATAAGATATTCAAATCAGAATAAAGAACTAGATATTTTGAATTCAAAACATTAAAAATATAATAGTTACAAGTAAAATGAGTTCAACATTGCTTAGGATCAAAGGATGCATGCATATGATTACAGAAGATAGTTGTAATAATACAAACTCTTAGAACAATTGAAACATCATTTGTAGATTAGACTTTATAACAATCAAACATGATTGTTCAAATAAGATAAGGACATGGATATGCATTACATAGAAAGAAGTATCTAATTGAAATGCATGAATTAAGTCTAAAATCCCATAGAACTTGATAGAGGACATTACATTGTACACCTTTATTTTTTTGTAATGAATCTAGCCTCTTAGACCTCTATAATATGTTGTATGTATTATTGACATTTTTATTTTTTTTTCAAAACTATGCTTTTTAATTGAAAAGAAAAATATCAAACTAAAAGCTTTGAAATGTAGCAACTCAAAAGAAATCCAAGAATGTTCTACCTCAAAACAATTCCAAATAGAAACATTGCAAAAAGAAGCAACAAATTTGTTAACTTTACCAAAAAGCACAATGTCACCACATTTCATTAGGAAGCACTATCATTTATCTCTATTGCATGCCAACTTGAAATGCTAACGTCAATTTTTCAACTAGTGGCACAACACTATAAAGAAATATTGTTAGTTTGACAACTTTATAGTTTTGTGCCACTGGTTGTCAAACTAACAACATTTATATGTTAAGGGTTAATAAATTTAGACCATATCTCTCGCTCCTGCTCCTGTTGCTCTTGCATTTGAAAATGTGTATCCCACCTATCGTCCTGCAGATGATGGGGATGTTGCATGTAAGATTGCTAGCGGTGGTGGGAGAGCTTCAGCCATTGCTACTATCGACTCCTCATTTGCAACATCCATTTATGGGGGGGTAGGGTCTGCTCACCCACTTTTGGCACCCATTCTTCTCCTTTCGCCCCTTTTCCACTGGGTGCACATCCTATTTTTGCAAGGTCTCCTAGTTCTAGGGGTAGGACTTTTGCAGACGTGGCTGCCTTTGAAGTTGGTTTACATGGTGATATCCCTCATGTCGGTTCTTTTGGGCCTTCTTGTCCCCGTGATGTTTCCCCTATAAGTGTCTTAAACCCTATTAGGGTTTCTTTAGACCCAGAAACAGTTGAAGATATCTTCCATACGGCAGAAGAGCTCTCCTCTTTTGTTGCTATTTTTTTCTTTCGAGGTTTTTGGCCCTCTCTTGTCGATCTTCACGCCTAGATCTTCAAGCATTGGGAACCAATTATAGACAATAATGTCCACATCTTTCTGAATGCAAAACGATTCTTTATAGCTAAGTTTGAAAGTGCTAAAGACAGGAAGACTATTATGTGTGATAACAATTTTTCATAGCAGGGCAAATATCCACTTATGGCTAAACTGTGGCATATGGATTTTGATCCACTTACTGAATCCTTTAACAAGTTCCCTATCTAGGTTCAGCTTCTAAATCTCCCGATGCATCTTTGGCAAGATTCTATTTTTTAAACTATTGGGAATGCTATTGGTGATTCTTTATATGTGGATTCTGACACTTTGGATATTTTCCATTCGACGTGTGCACGAATTCTTGTAGAGTTGGATGTTTCTAAGGGCCTTCCTGTGGAGATTTACTTGGAATCCTCGAGGGGTTCCTGGACTCAAACGTTGGATTTTGAAGGTATCCCTTTTCGTTGCACAAAATGTCACATGACAGGTCACATTGTTGCTCGTTGTGTTGTTGGGAAGTCCAATTCAAGGTGACCACCTTCTTAGTGGTCAGGGGCCTCTTCTGAGCACTATATGATGAAAAAGTCCCTAGTTGCACCCCTAGAACTTGTGGGTGATTCTCCCCCTAATGATGCTTTTGGCAATCATTCGGTGCTTGTGGTAGAGAAGGATGTCCAGACTTCAAGTTTGGACCCTATTCCCTCTCTCACCCCTACCCTTGTATCGGATGCTCTTCCTGGGGGCCAGTCATCTTCTAGCTCTCCTAGGGAGATTGTTGTGGCTTTTGCTTCCCATGGGTTCCACTGTTATATTTCTTTTGGGGTTTGGGTTGCTAAGGCTGTGAAGGTGGAGGACGGTTGGATTGCAGTAAAAAGAAAGAAAACTAAGCCTTTAGCTCCCCTTCTAGATATGAACCTCCGGTCGCACAAGGGAGGCACTAAATTAAAAGGAAAATCATAAATTCCCTTGTTGTGACTAGCTTTTTTGGAGAGGTGTTGGTTGCTGAGCAGGTGTGCTGGTTGTACTAGTGTGCTGGTTGCTGGTTTGGGCAGTTTTTCTAGTTTTTATCTTTTGCTTGCCAATTTGTTTAGTCTCTAGGTTCCGGGTCCTAGTGAAAATCTGGTTGCTTTTTCTAGTCTTATCTTTTGGTTTTAGGTGCCTATAAAACTTGGTTTTGGTTTTTCAGTTGGTTTTAGGTCCTAGTAAAACTTGGTATTGCTTCATGGTTTATCTTTTTCCTTTATGTAAAAGGTTTCGGGGCCCCTTCAAAACCTATTTTTACCTTAATCTAAAACAACATTTATATGTTGAACATATCATTGGGCTAAGGAAATGATCAACAATTCCATCTTTTCCTAGTCTCTATTGAAAAGAAAGGCCAAAATTTTCACAGTAGAGGATTGGTTCTTATCATCTTGAATGTGAATGGGTACATGTACAATCCCCAAGAAAGAGTGGGAAGAAAGAACTTGCATCTCTTGTGGCAAAGGGGTGGTTGAAACCAAATGACACCTCATCATACAAAGTGCAACATATGATAATAGTTGTGATCAATTCGAAAACAAATAGAAGGTGGAAAGACTAAATAAACTATTGAATGAGGCAAGGGTTTGCAAAACAACAAGCTTTTTGGCCTAGATTCATAATAAAAGCATAGACATTGAAAGCAATTTCAAAATATGTTAATACTATTTATCTTGGCCCCTTAGACCACTTGATCTCATGAAATTTATTTAAATTCCCCCGTTTATTCATTTGGTTTTTTTTTTTTAAAGAACTTACTTCTGATAACTCAGTGCCTTTTATCCAACAACACAATCCCCAAAACTTATTAAGTTCACAACTTCAAAACTTCGCATAATAATGACATGTAGCATTTGTGACATCTATTACCATTTTTGGTTTCAGCTTCACAAGTATCATTGTGACCCACCCTTGACATCACATCATATTGCTTCAACCAATGGCACAAAATATAAAGTTGTTAGATTGAAAATATTTATATGATATGAGATGCTACCATGTGGATCCTTTGTATATTGAATTAATGGCTCCAAATATATCTCAACAAAAATTTGCTTTCTTGGAAGGTGTTCATATTATAGTTTCAATCAGATTGAATTGATCATAAAAACAAATAGGCATGTTTGTGTCTGTGTGTATATGTCTCTATGTGTGTGTGTGTGTGTGTGTGTGTGTGTGAGTGTGAGAGAGAGAGAGAGAGAGAGTGTGTGTGTGTGTGTGAGTGAGAGAGAGAGAGAGAGAGAGAGAGTGTGTGTGTGTGTGTGTGTTTGTGTGTGTGTGAGAGAGAGAGAGAGAGAGTGTGCGTGTGTGTGTGTGTGTGTGTGCACGCACGCGCATGCGCACGCATGTGTGTGTGATTTAGATATTTAATAGTTAATATATTGATTATCAAATTGATTAAATTGTATGCTATAAATAACACTTTGTTAAGTGTTTGATTAATGATGAAGCATGTCTCATGGAGAAACATGTACCTTGTGGCATATATAATCTCATCAGACTGCTCTTAGAAAACATAGAAGTTTAAAAAAATGCTATTACAAGCTACAACAATGAATTAAAATATGCATATGATGATATATAAACAAAAGGCAAGTCACATCATTTTCAAAGCTGGAAACTTCACCAATATATATTCCTACCATTATGATATCTAAAATATTGCATGAATTATTAATTTGATTAGGAATCAACAGCTAATACCAAAACTAGCTTTCCTTTATGATATTGAATTCTTGTGGAAAGGTAAAACCATAGTGACAAGAATCGCCATGAAACTGATTGAATCGTCGGTTTGGTGATTCGATTCATGGTTCTCGATTTTTTTGAACAAGTGAATTAGGCTAGTGATTTCATCGCATGAATCGGCAATTCATTTGATTCATGCAAAAAATTGTCAAAATCACCTTTGTGAATCGTGAAAAATCGGTCACGTGAATAGGCAAAAAGTTAAGTAAAATTTTAATAAAAACACATCTTTTCTTAATGTTTGTTTTTGCCTTTTCTCTCTATTTTAACGCTAAAGGGCCTTCTAATTGTTTAACATGAATAGAAGAGAGGAAAAGTGAGAGAGAATAAGAGAAAATAAAAATCACAAGTTTGCAACTAGCAAAAAGGAAGAACACCAAAGAGGTCAAAAATCCATTTCGAGTGGCCATAAGATTGCATTGGGAGCATTAAGGAGTCAATAACAACACTCCTCAACTCATGTGGAAGAGGTAATTGTTGATTATGTTTTTGCATGTTAGTGTATTATTTATTTTTTGTTAAATTTTTTTATTTTTCATTTGCAAATCTTAAATTTTTTAGTCTTACTATATTGCAAAGTAGGCTTTGTTGTTTTGTTTATTAGTTCAGAACTTTAAAATTTTACTTGAATTTTCTTATTGTAGCAACCTTAACTTTCATTTTCCACAATGGGTAAGAAAGATGAATGCTGGAAAATACTGAAGACTTTCCTAGAAGAACAAAATTTCAAATGAAGTGTATGTTTTGTAAAGATATAAATTATAGTGGCATTTATAGATTCAAATACCACAGTGCTATTATACCTGGACATGATATTACAATTTGCACTAAACAAAATGTTGGAGCAAAATGCACTTGTTTAGTGACATTAGAAAAATATAAACAAGAGAAATTGAATAAGAAAATGCAACTTGAAGGGTTAAGGGCTATTGGCTCTCATGCCCCTGTAGTCGCATTTGCATCCGCATTCATAGGTTGTGTTAGAGAGGATTCTTCCATGCCTCTTTTTCATCCTAGTGCTAGTGCTTGTGCTAGTGTTGATGCTAGTGCTAGTTGATCTTATATTGAGATTGAGTCCAACTTACCGCAGCCTAGAGTGTGGAAGAACATATTGGATAGTTATTTTATGCCCCACACTACTCTTGGCTCACAACCCACACTCGAAGGCATGGATTTGAACAAGAAGATTCATAATGCTGCAAAAAAGAAATTTGAAAATTTTGGTACTCTTACAACATCTCATTTATTGCAGCCAGGTAATTGGTGTTTTTTTATTTATTTTTCTTTAAGGTTAAAGTAAAATTTTAATTATATCTACTTGTTTAATGATTCATTAATGAATCATAGATTCACTTTACAAGATTACATAATGATTTGTCATCTAAATTTCTACTCATAATCTATTTGTAAAAGGGCTCTTTCTTGGCAAAACATAATAGATGTGGTTGTTATTTGTGGTATGGGGTTTAAAGCTCCAACTGAGATTGAGTTGAATGGATACCTCTTAGATGGAATGGTAGAGGATATGAAGGTTGAGCTTGAAGATCACTGAAAAGAGTGAACTAAAAAGGGTTGCACCATTATGACTGATGCTTGAACAGATTGGAGGATTAGAACACTCCTCAATTTTCTTGTTTCATCTGGAGGTGATTGATCATTATACTTTCCTACATGCATTGTAAATTGTAAATTGTGATTGAATAATTTAAATTTTTATTTGTTGGTGATCCATGATAATTCATTGTTTTGTAGGATATACCATGTTTCTCAAATCCATTGATGTTTCTGCTCATTTCAAAAATGCCACATACTTATGTGAAGTTATTGAAGAAGTCATAGCAAGGGTGGGAGAGGAAAATGTGGTGCATGTGGTGATGGATAATGCAGCAAGTTATGCAAGTAAACTTAATATTTCAAGTTTTGCAAATAAATTTATTTGAATTTTGAAATTTTTCTAATTATAAGTTTCCTAGCATGTTTAAATTTCTAAGTAATTTAAAATTGTTGTAGGTAAACTTTTGATGAAAAGGCACCCCACCATATTTTGGTCTCCTTGTGTGGCACATTGCCTTGACCTCGTGTTAGTGAAAATTGGCAAGCTTGAATGGGTCAAATCATGCGTAAAAAGGGCCAAAAATATATATGCAAGTTTATCTATAATCATGCATTCGTCCTTAGCACAATGAGGGACTACAATGGAGGCAGGGAGTGAGCTTGTCCTGGCATCATGATGTTTGCCTCGAATTTCATCACAATGCAATCCTTATTGACATCACAGGAAAATTGAGGAGCATGTTTATTGGACGGGAGTGGACTACATCTTTCTATGCTACAACCACAAGGGTAGATGTGGTGCAAGGGTAGATGTGGTGAATTGCATCTTTGATGAGGATGGTTTTTGAAAACCAGCTAAAGAAATCCTTGAGGTAAATTTCTCACAATTTAACATTTAGTATTTATTATTTAATTGTTTAATGATTTAATTTTACTTTTTAGTTTTATATTTAAGGTTTGACTCAAAAAAAAAATTACATTATATGCAAGTCACTGAGCCCCTCGTATCTCTCCTACGAATTGCTGATCGGGAGAAGCCCTCTATAGGCTACATATATGAGGGAATGGATAGGGCCAAGGAAGCATTAGAGCCCAGTATGCAAGAGTATAGGAAAAGTATGCCTCTATTTGGGAGATCATTGGTAGAAGATGGTAGAATCAGCTCCACCAACCCATCCATGCAGTAGCTTATTATCTAAATCCAGTATTTCACTTCTGTCCTGACTTCAAGGCGGGTGAGGAAGTTCTCAGCGGTCTATCTACAGTGATCCAGAGGTTGAGTAGTGATGAGGATAACGCAACTGCAACCATTGAGCTAGACAAATTCAATAATAAAGAAGGGCCAATTTTTTCTAGCAAGTTGGCCATAGATACTCAAACAACAATACAGCCAAGTAAAAATAATATATTCTTGAATCTTACGTTTATGGCATCTAAGTTGTGCATTTAATTTTTTATTTTTGTAATTTTAAAATTGGAAATGAGACTAATTGTTTTTGTTTTCCATTATTTCAGATAGATGGTGGCAAATGTTTGGATCCACAATCCCAAAACTTCAAAAAATTGTCATCTATATCCTGAGTCAACCAAGCAGTGCTTTTGGATGTGGGCACAATTGGTCCTTGTTTGAGCATATCCATGCGAAGAGAAGAAATAGGTTTTATGTGCATAGGTTGAATGATCTTGTCTTTGTTCATTACAACCTTCCTCTTAGGATTGGACAGATTTTGGGCACTAGCTCCTCTCCGATCATTCTAAAGGAGATTGATCTGGAATCAAAATGGCTCACTAAGGCTGTGGATCTCAACCCATCCTAGTCACTTACCCACTAAGTTTCTCATCTATTTGCACGAGTTCCCTTACTTCTCCATTGAACTCAATCACTACGATTATGCTAAGCGGATTTAGTCTTCACTGAGGTAGACCATGAGTGGGTTGACTAGGTAGATAGAGAGGTTGAGGTTGTGGCCATGACAAAGGCGGCTAGATTACGTTCAAGCACTGGCAGATGCGCACACGTGCACGCACAGACACAGGCCTTAGTGATATTGTTCATAAGCCCATCTTACATGCAAGGGCTATGGCTCAGCAGTTCTCTAGGACCTACATTAGACGCCTTTGTAGAAGGCAAATAGAATACTCAAAGGTTGAAGTTGTGGTCGAGCTCGAGGATGATGATGAGACTTGCGCTAGAGCCTTGTTTTTTTCATTTTGTTTACAGATACTTATAGACATACATTTTGTGGATCTTCATCTCACATACATTTATGATTTGATGTCTTATGGATCTTCATCTTACGTACATTCTATGATTTGACTTGTGATCCTATGATTTCTATTTAATCACATACATCTATGATTTGATGTCTTATGGATCTTCATCTTACGTACATTCTATGATTTGACTTGTGATCCTATGATTTCTATTTAATTCAGCTACATTTTACATTTTACGTGACGTAGTTAAGTATGTGATGGATTTATCATTTATGTTCCATGTTTATGTATGATAGCTTCTATTTGATGATGTTGTAGTGTGTTTAAGTTAAATTCAATAAAATGGGCATGAAATAAGTTTTAAATTGTTAAAATCTCTAAATTTCAAAGGTTCTTTAAATTGGCCGATTCACGATTGGATTCGGCCTTGCCAATTCCAATTCTCATTACTTTGGGTAAAAGCCTTCCTTCGCTGTAACAATCTCGAAAGGAGACAAAACAAAACTAGAACATCCGAAACAAAAGAAAATGCTATGACAAAATATAACCTTGTCTCAAAAGAATTAGCACCTTTAGAAATTGAAGCGAAACCCTACAATACCTTATGGTGCATGTAAAATCAGGTGCACAAGTAGCACCTTAGCATATAAAAACCAATTGTCAAAGCATTCATAGGTGCACAAGTTGCTATGCAATAGCACAACTTAAAAGGGACTTTCATTATGCGGAATAGCAGCTTTCTTATTTATACATGTTATCGTGTGACAATTTAGAAATCAACTAACTAGCGTTGTTGTTACTGTGTACTTTCTATTTTGTATCCGTAATATGAAGCATTCTCTCTTGTAATGCATCCAAAAGTCAAGAAAATCTTAATTATAAATCTGCATATCTATTAGCCCTCGTTGCTTGATATACCATAGAGCAATGTAAAAGACAAGAAATCCCGAGTGTCTCCTGAAGTCAGAGGCTTTGGTCCTTTTTGATAAAACACAAAGTGCAACTCAAAACAGACTTAATTGCACATGCAGTTTTATACAGAAATCACTACCAGATGATCCATTTTTTATTTCAATAGCATAAGTTCGAAACCAGGGTTGAAATATAGGTGCAGTCATTCTTACTATACTATTACAGAAAATAGATTTATAATGTTGGATCACCATTCTATTTAGAATCTGGATAGTCCACATCACTGTAAAAATATTAAGCCATGACAATGCTGGATTACCCATAATTGACCTACAGGACAAGTGTTGTAGTTATTATACTCAATTCAGCATGGGCAAGAAGAATCTGATGCATATCAGAACGTGCTCATATTCAAATTGTCAAAGATAGATATACACCGACAAGTTACTAGTATTTAGCTTTTTATGTGTCAATTATACCCAAGAATCATTCCATCGAGTTCAACATGAATATATGCATCTTCAAACGTTTTAAGTAGTCGTAAAATCTCAGAGACGAGAGTAATGATAGCTGTTGAAGTGAAATTTTATATCAAATGAGGCTATCTTTTCATATAAACGGTGATGAATACAGTACTTTCCAGTTCTAGGTCTGCTCCAGTTGCATAATACATGTAGAAACCAACTCAACTAGGTCCAGCTGACCAAATAAGGCTTGTAGATTCAAGGCTTATATACAGCAGAAAATAGTACATAACCATCGAGGGCTTGAACAAAAGTTGAAATCTTAATCTGGACTACTTGGCCATGGAAACCAACTACTATATATAAGAATGCCCTATATAAGAAAATCAAATGCACACATCTTCAAGGCCTCAAGTTTCACCCAAAATCTGCTGGAAAAATCTTCTCAATTTGCCCACAAGCAATAGCAGAAATATTCATTTAGCTTCCTTTTTGTCCCTACTTTCATTTTCCTCTAGTTCCATGCCAACAGGTCCATTTGAATGGCTATCAACTTGTTCCATCAAGTTGATTGTTTCTTTCTTCCTTTTGGCTTCCATCACTTCATTGTAGTTCATAAAACTAGGCTGATTAGTGGAAGAGAGTAGCCTAGCCCACATTCGATCACTAGTTTTCACCCGGTTTGGAGACTCTGTAACACGCTGCAAAAGAAGCAAAATAAGTTAGATATCAACATCAACTAGAAATAAAAGATACCTAAACATTATAAGAAACCTAAACAAGAATCTGTTGCAATTTGTTTTTCAGTTATCTTGTGGGTGTATCCTTAGAACACTGGGTCTGATATTATTCTGGGAAAGAATAATATCAGATTACCTTAGGAACTACCCAAACCACCTGATAACTACCTTTATTAAGTACCTATTTAATAAATTTAAATTAACATATTGATATATCCTTATGTTAAGCACCTATTGTATTCTCACATATGAATGCAAAATATCTGTATATAAAAACTAGAAGCATTTAATTTGACTTATTTGTTACACTCAAATGCATGGGAAGAAAAAAATATTATCACATTTTCAATTTTTTATTATTTTTATTAATACATTAATATCCTTAATAACTATATACTGTATATAAATATTAAAAAAAATCTACATCATCTTATATAATAAAATAGAAATATACTGTAGGCAAGAGCCTACAACATAACAGTAAATTGTGAGCCTCTTATCTGGGAGGTCTTGGGTTCAAGTCTACTTGAGCATAACACATGATAACAATTAATATCAACAAATAATAATAAAATTATAAATACTATAGGCTTCGGCCCATTACCTATCAGAAAAAACAAACTTAGAAATATAATATAGTAAAATAGTAGTATAATAATAAATTAGAAATAAGATTATTATGGTATCTAAAGTGTTTACAAAAAATCTACACTTTTTTAAGAACTGTGATAAGAATGAATATAGAACAAAAATATAATGATACGAAAAATGTAATAATGCAATTTTGTTTTTTTAATTTGGTCAATAATTTTATAGAATTATAAAAGTTAAGTAGGAGATATTTTTTCCACAACAATTCAAATTGTTATATTGCTATCACAATTCAACTGTGTAAGTTTTGAGTCAAGCCTCATTGGCCCATGGTTCACAAGTAGTGGTTCACAAGAACTCATCTTTCATTAGAATGAATGGAACACTTAGCACTCATTGCATGTAGGTGATCTTCACAGAGCTGAAGCACTGGAACTTCCCAAAAAGTGAACCATCCTAGCACTACTTCAGCTGAAGCACGCTTAATTCTACAGTTTGTTTTATGGTTAAGCCCTCTTTTCTTGCTTGTGACCATGGAATTTCCCTTTGTTTGATTGCAATTATGGAGTCTACTCCATAGAGGAAACCCCATACTTAAGCACGCTTGAGCTTGAGTACTACTGGGATAGGTGACTGCAAGAACCTTGCTGGCTCGCACTAGTAATGCTGAAAGATGTTTTTTTTTTGTTCATTTTTTCGAAAGTTGTAATTTTTTAGTTTTCGCGATAGATGATATTTTTTTTTTCAAATATATAAGAATGCTGAAGCAAACAACTACTAACAACACCAGTGTCAAACTAATGATTCGCAATTGCAATGTTTGCAAATTATTACAACAATACTCATGCACAAGTAATTATATAAGAAACCTGGATGTGTCTTGGCACTTGGTAATAAAATTGCAGCAGACCTAGACTTCCCACGCCACTCCAAACACTTCCAGCTATATGGGATGTTGCCCGCAGTTGCAATGTTAGTTTTTACAGCCCAAATGCGGCCCTTAAGGAAGACACTGCTGTAGATAAACAGATCATAACCTTAAGCAAGGAATGGCTACCACAAAAAACTTCAATGTCACCTTCAGGGATTAGCCGCCCATGCAATACCAAACGTGCAGAAAGAAATGCCCACTTGCAGCTATCTCCAGTCACCTTCTAGCCACAGTTGCTACAGTAATGAGGGGCAGAACTAGTGGAGCTCAATTCATGAACTCCCTTGAAGAGATCTGCAGTAGATTGAAGGATAATTGTGTATACAATAGCACCATTATCAAACACAATTGCAGAACTAATCTCACTAAATCAGAGCACAATTTACCATGTCTTCCAATGGCTCAAAGTGCAAACAAGGAGGAATCAGTCCTCACAAAACCCATGATGAAACCTTTGCAGATCTCCAAAAATGGATAAAAGCAAATGTCAAGATATGAATCGATTTCCTCATCGAGTGCATTTTTATAGCCAAAATTGAGACTTCGCTTCTCAATTACACCAAATCACCCAATAGCTTCTTCACAATTTTCACTTAAAAGCCTTCAAGGACACACCGTCAAGTTATAACACTATAATGCTAAAGTTATTTATTAAGAAACGCTTAATAAATAACTTAAAATATGAAGCTCCATTAAATAACCCAATCAATCACTAAAGATGCCAATCACATAGTGCCTAAACTGCAATGATAAAAATAGTCACCGCCTAGAATTGACTTACTATAAATAGCAAGTTACTCAACAAAGACCCTCAAATCTAATTGTCAGCTCACGAGGGTCCCAACGATGAACTAACCTCGCCCATTAGAGGAACTTGCTAAAATGGGGACAGTACAATCCTCTCTCCCCAAGATTTCTTCTCCCCAAGCTAGCGCAGTCTGGGGTGCTGAAGTATATCCTCAGGCTCCTAAGTGGCATCCTCATCTGGAAGACCCTGCCACTTTACTATAAACTCTCTAATGATCCATCAACGCAAATGCATATTCCTGGTATCTAGAATAGCATCAAGGATCAACTCAAGCCTCCCCTCATCATCCAATGGGGATAAAGTAGAAAATGGGATAACATGTCTGCCCAAAGCCTTCTTGAGGTGTGATACATGAAACACATTATGAATTTGTTGTTCATTGGCACATCTAACTCATAAGCTACCTCACCCACGCATCTCACCATGCAAAAGGGACCATAATAATAGGGCTTGACCTTCTCAACTCCACCCTTCCTAATTGAAGACTGCTTGTAAGGTTGTAGCATCAAATAGACCATATCGCCCACCTAGAAAGAACAAGCAGTCCTCCTATCAACATACTGCTTCTGTTGATTCTACACTCTCTGAATATTGTCCCTCAGTGTCCTCATGATATCCTATCCTGTAGCAAATCACCTGCATTGGGCACCCTACTCTCGTTGCATAGAAAGTCCATGAAAATAGGGGGATCATACCTGTACAAAGCTCTAAATGGGGACATCTAAATAGACATAATAATACTCACATAGATATATCCACTTCACCCGAGCCCATTGTTGAGATGATATATAATTCTGCAGATAGCCCTCCACCCATTAATAAACAATCTCAATCTAACCATCAATGTCAAGGTGCTAACTAGTACTTGAAGTCAGCTTAGTCCCACATAATCTAAACATCCCCTGCTAGAAATGACTAATGAAATGGCTATCTTAGTCCTCACAATACTTTGGGGGTAAACCATGTAGTCAGAACACCTCCCAAAAAAACAATTCCACAATCTGTACAACTAAAAAAGTGGTGGTGATGGGAAAGAAGCAAGCATATTTGGTGAGGCAATCCACCAATACATAAATGCAATCTCTAGCTTGGGCTTTCGGCAAGCCCATAATGGAGTCCATAGACAAAAATTCCACTTCCGCTCAAGAATAGGAAGTGACTGTAACAACCCTGCTGGATAGGCATGCTCCTATTTGTTCTGCTAACAAACAGAGCACTTTCTAACGTACTATTGCACATCAAACTTCAGGCCCTTCTATGTGAACCTCTCCTAAATCTGTCTATAGGTCTTAATGAACCCGGGGTGTTAAGCTAATGAAGAGTCATGAAAGTCCTATACACAATCTGTTTGACACCTAATCCTGAGACTAAATAGATTCTCCCCTTGAAAATGATCAACTCATCTGCAAGGGTATAAATGTTGTCATGTATGCTACCGTCAACAATGCCAGTTGCCCACTAATCTTTGGCATACTCTGCAATGATCAAGTATCTCTAATACTCAACTATCTCAATAATCACACATAAGTGTGGTTGCTGTGAGAGGGCATCAGCTAGTACATTATGAGTACCCTTAATGTGAGAGATGTCAAAATCATAAGACTACAACTTGTTGACCCACTAAGCTTGCCTCTCATTAAGCTCTCATTGTCCAAGAAAATGCTTCAAGCTATTGTGATCTATTTTGATACAAAATTTGTAGCCAACTAAGTATTACCTAAATTTGGCCAAGGCATGCATAATGGTCAACATCTCATCATATACATTAAATGATATCTCAAGATCCCTAAGCTTCCTGCTCTCAAATGCAATAGGTTGGCAATCCTAAGAAAGAACCACTTCAACGCCCTCACTTGAGGCATCACAGTGAAAATTAACATGTCATAATCTCCTTCAACTTCTCAAAGCACTCCTGTGCCTGGGCAGTCCACTCAAGGGCACCCTTACAGGTTAGATCAATAAGGGGAGCTGCGTATTGAGAGAACCCTACCACAAATCTGCAATAGATAGCACTCCACCCAATGAAACCTCTATGTTGTGTCATGTTTTCTGGTATAGGCCAATCCACAATAGCACACATCTTATCAAGGTCCATGGGAACTCCCTTTGCACTGATGATGTGTCCAAGATATAATAACTCAATCATGCCTAATGCACATGTGGATTCCTAGGCATATAAGGAAGCCCTATCAAGAATGTCCAACATTGTATTCAAGTGTGTTAAATGATCATCCCAAGTCTTACTATGAACAAGTATGTCAACAAAAAACACTAGAAAAAATCTCCGTAACAAGCTATGGAAGACTTTGTTCATAGTAGATTGGAATGAGGCGGGGGCATTAGTCAAGCCAAAAGCATGACTAGAAACTCAGGCCACAATAATACCTAAAAGTTGTCTTCTCCACATCCTGCTCTCTAACTTTGATCTGATGATACCCTGATCTCAAGTCAATCTTGGAGAAGTAACATGTACCATGCAACTCATCAATCTGTGGGATAGGATATCAGTTCTTTATAGTCAACCTATTCAGCATCCGATGATCTATGCACATCTTGAGCATCACATCCTTTCTCCACCAAAACAACTAATGAAGTAGGAGCCTTACTCGGCCTAATATGTCCTTTAGCAAGCATCTCCTTTATAGTCTTGTTTATCTCATCCTTAAGCCGCTTAGGGTGTCTGTAAGGAGTAATCATAACAGGCTCAGTGCCCTATTACACAATAATGTGCTCAATCTCTCTATCAGGTAGTCTGCCAGGTGGTAAGTCACTAAACACTTTAGAGTGTTTAGTTCTCAAGTGCTGAATATCAAGGTGGTAGGTTGGCTTATCAGTCCCACATCTAATGTAGGCAACATCCTACACTCTGCTACCAAATCAACTATATCATCATGTTGTACTAAATGATGCATACCCCTAAAAGAAATCAGCTTCAGATTACTATTCCTAATGGCCTTAAGGATGTGTGTTTTTTCACCCTTCATAAATCTCATCTCCATCTTTTTAGTATCGATATATTTATCCTCAATGGTATGCAACCAGCTCATTCCAAGTACCACATCGATGCTGCCCATGTCAACCACATAAAAATCTGCCTTATAAGAACAATTATTTAGATTCAAGGGCAGCTCAAAAATAATCTTGTTAAAACTAAGGGTGTAACTATCAACCACTTGTACTCTTAAGTCCCTCAAAATCTTGTGTCTTAACCCCTCTCTTGGCAACCAAACGTGAATCAATAAAATTATGTGTAGCACCTAAATCAAAGAGAGAAATAACACGTTGGCTTGCCAAGAGTCCATGCATCTTCAAATCACCTTCCTTTCTCATGCTAGAAAGGTAAACTACCTTGAAGTTAGAATCATCTATCACCTCATCACCATCACTGAAGCCTCATGTGTCTCTTGCTCACAATCAACTCGCTGTCAAAAAAAATCAGAACAGCCCTCATCATCATAGAACCACTCCATCTTATTTATAACCTTACACTTCATAAGGCAATCATGTTTTTCATCATAGGGCCCTCTACAATAAAAGCATAGTCTACTACTTAGATCATTCAAAGTTTCTTGATCTAAAGGGGTTGCAATGGGATGCTTAGAATCATCTCTATCATCTTTCTTAGGGGTTGTCCAATCATATGTTGGAGTAGTAGGCTTCGAAGAAAACTTGCCTTGTGGTGTAGATAACTCAAGATTCCTTGCTTTTTCAATAGGACTTAACCCACCCTCTGTGTGGCTCAACTAAACCCTCAATGAAAAGCACGACTCGTCTCCTCTAAAAAATATCATAAACCATCATGGATAGCCACTGAAACTCATTGGTAAAGGCCTCCACGCCACAAATTTGTCTCAAAGTAAGCCTCAAGTTCCTTTCTATCAAACTGGTCAACCAGCCTATTGACAAACTCCTAATAGGAAAATATCCAATCGTGATGTAGTACAACAAGCCCATGGTACCACCAATCATGAGATACTATGTCCAAATACAGCACACCAAAGCAGATGGTGCCCTTAGTTATAGGACGCAATACTAGATAAGTATTGAGCTTATGAACCAAAGCTCATGTTATAACCTTGCCACTGCCATTAAAGTAGGTAAAGGTCATCTTGTTTGCTGCCTCTCCCAAATCAGTCTGTCTAGGCCTCTATCTTTGAGGTGCAGACCTACCTCTAGTGTGCTCCCACTTCTATGTAAGAAATTTGTTGAAATTCAGATTCTACTTGATGGTCTATGGAAGAGCATCCCACTCAGCATAGTGAGCAACAGCATCATCAACAAATTATGCAACCTCAATCTAACTAACAGCCACGTTAATCTCAAGTCTCAGAAATGTAGGCTATTACAGCCTATCATAAACATCTTACGTCCAATCTTGCCAGTCCTGTCATCAACTCTAATCCTGTCTTCAACTCGAGTCTTGTCCTCAACTCTACAACTGTCATCAGCTCTAGACCTGTGTGAGCTAACAGAATCACTCCTAGTATTTCTCTCCCTACTCTGGCCTCTGGGAGTGCAATTCGCTGCAAGGTATCAGACAGTTGTTGCAGCACATCAACAGCATGGTGATGACCACATGCAAGGTCTCCTAGTGTCTCGCTAGCCTTCCTGTCAATATCAGAACTAGTGCCAGCATCCTTGTAGCATGTACCACCTTAACCACCAACACCCCTATCACCTATGCTACCAAACTGTATCTTAGGTTCTTCATCACCAAGTGGAGAATTATGAGCTTTGTGGGCTTAATACAGACTTGGTATGAATCTCTATTTCATGTTGAAGCCCAATTCCCTGCAAGCTGGCAGGAAACTGCTTTGATATCACCATAGAGCCCTATTGGCTCACACTGATAATGTTGAAAGAAGTGTTTCTTTTGATTGTATGAAAGTTTTGGAGTTTTTTTGTTTTTGCAATATAAAGTGTTTTTTTGGATTTTCAAATATATAAGAATGCTGAAGTAAACAACTATTAACAATGCCAATATCAAACTAATGATTTGCAATTGCTATTTTTGCAAATTATTACAATAACACTCATGCACAAGTAATTAAATAAGGAATTTGGATGTGTCAAGGCGCTTTGCAATAATATTGCAATAGATCTAGACTTCTCATGCCACTCCGAACACTTCCAGCTGTATTGGATGTTGCCAGCAATCGCAAAGTTAGTTTCTAAAGCCCAAAAGCAGCCATTGAGGAAGACATTGCCCCTTGATAAACAGATCACAGCCTTAAGCGAGGAATGGCTGCCACAAAAACTTCAATTTCACCTTCAAGGATTATCTACCCAATGCAATACCGAACATATAGATAATCCCCTTCAAGCCACAATTGCAACAATAATGAAGGGCACAGCTAGAGGTGTTCAAATCATGAACTCCCTTAAAGAAATTTGCAGGAGTGTAATGTTCACATTTTCGGCGATCTCCTATAGTTGATTGAGTCGGCTCATTATAGCAACCCTCGATCTCCTACAATTGATTGAGTCGGCTCATTATAGCAACCCTCGTGAGGTGACAGGGTGATTTGGGAGTCTCAGTTATGGACTTACTATTTTTAGTAAGTCTAATTTGGGTTGTTACCATTATGTGGCAATGCCAAATGGTGGCGCTGGCAGTCGGTCGTCACTTGCATTGAATAAGATTATTTGTTGCGTGAGCTTATATTTATTAATTAATTATTAGAGGTGATTTGGTTCCTTCATCACCTTCATGGTTTTGTGGATTCAGCTAGAGAATAGGATAGATACTCATACTTGGTGTGCTGCTCCTCAACTCCAACTACGAGCTCTAATACTAGCTCTCATGCTCATTGCTAGTATGCGCAAGCAACCTCTCTATTGAGCTCGACCGGGATTGATATTGATTACCTCCCTCCTTACCAGTTCTTGTTGAATACCCCTGCTCATCTCCTCCCCTCTCGTTAGGAGTTAAATGAGCGTGTCAAACTAGATATCTACAGGTAGTACATTATCACCACCTGGACTAACCCTCCTTGTGGGTTACGTCCGAGGATGGCCTTCTATGCTGAACAGTTTCTAGAGATCTGTGATGGGGTTATTGTTCGTCCTAGTTACCTATCTCGACGTTGGTGTCATGCTCTTTGTATCTCTCTGGGGTCCTTCAAAGCTGGTTCTCACCATCTTTGGGCTCAGACGAACCATCATATTGACAATGGAGAACGGATCTATCAACTGTGTACTTTAGAGAAGATCGAGATAGAGACTCACTTTATTTTTTGTTGCCCTATCTTTTATGAGATCAAAGGAAGATTTCATTTTCTATTCCAAGACTGTTTTTCTCTTTCAACTTTCTTTAGTTACATTGACCAATGGTGTCTCACGCTTTATCTTCAGGAGGCCATCATACTCCACAATAGTACTTTACAATCACTTCTTCCTTCCTGGCATTCCTCTGATCGGCTCATTACTGCCTTTTTCTCACCCTTATCCCCATTACGAGGTGTGAAAAGGTTGTCCAATTCTACTAGTTCTACCGGTCATTCCAAATCTGTCAGACCCCGCAACAGTTTCTTCCTTCAGTGACACTCCTCCAGGAGCTCATAGAGACAAATCAAGGCTCATGTCCTCCCGCATTCTTATCCTTTTGTGACTGATTTCTTTTCGACAACGAAGGGCTCCTAATCTTTGCCTTGGCATTTCTCTATGCTTCTCTTCTCTTTTCCTCTTCTTGTTCTTGTTGTTTGTTTCTCTCAGACACCGTTTGGTGCTCCTGTTGTTGTCTGTTGTCCTATTGTAAACTTTTGGTCTCATAGACCTTCTGTGGTCTTTTGTTCGACATTAATACTATTATCTTATCTTATCTTATCTGATCTTATTAATTTATTTGTTATGAAGTCATGTTGTGTTGGTGAAGCTTCTAAAGCGAAGTTGCATTTGGGAAACTTTGTGTCAATTAGGGATTATAAATATGAACTCATTTTGATGGAAAAGCATCTGATTATCTGATTGATTCTGTGCTTTTGTTGTCTGTAAAGTGTATCTGAAGTTCTGATTTTAATGCCCTTGCTGAGGTAAAAGGGTTTGAAGATGAGATGTGCATTTGAGTCCACAATTGAGGTATTGTCGGTCAATTTCTGAGATTTGAATTATTGATTTCCCTACTGTTCCTACTGTGTTTGGGAAAATCTATCCAATTTGAATATTATTCGCTTTTCTGTTTTGGCTGAGGGTTTGTATTCTGCAGATTGATTGGAAATGAAATTTTGCGAAACTTCTCTAATGTGTATACTGTGTCTGAGGAGCTGATTCTTGCTTGGAGAATTGATTGATTTTTGAAGAGAGTTTTGCCAGAGGATCTGCGATTTATTCTAGAGATTTATTGGTAATTCGGGAGACTGTCGTTATTACTCAAGGCAATTATTCGCAGTGATTTGACAGAAATTATTACCATCTACCTTTGGATGGGCTGGCATAAGTGTTTTAAGGCTATGTATTACCCTTTCCAAGACCTCCAATATTATATTAGAAGCCTGCAATTTTTGAGCTAGGGCATATGTGTGGATCTTTGGGAGCTACGGTTACAATCTAGGTGGCACTCCATTTATCTGTTGTAGCGTGTCTAAGTGGGTCTGAGTTATTGTTTCCTGGAGAGCCAATGGCCAGTGTTTGGGCTGGAAATATTTAACAGAGCTGCGTCTGCTGTTGGAGATGATCATAACAAAATCTGGAAGCCCTACCGAGTTCCAACAAGCCACATCATTACCACAGGGGCGTGTATCAACAGATGAAAATTGTACAGCATCTAGGTTCCAACTGATTATTTCAAATTACTTGCAACTGCATTTGATTTGTATTGCATGTTGGAAAATTTAGAAATTAAATAAAAATCAATTCTGCAATATCAATTCGAAGTGTTATTGCAATTGCATTTGGATAACATTGTATCATGGTCGACTTGTTAAGCTTGGAAAGGCAGTTCATGTAACCACTACAGCTTACACTTGGATGGCATAAGCAAGTTCTTATAGATTTAATAGTTTGGATGTCCCATTGAATTTGTAAGGGATTTACTGTATGAAATGTTATTGTATCTCCAATTGAGGTTTGTAATAAGAGCAATGAGAGTAGGTTATTGTAAAGAGTTATTTACTATCAATGCATTTCAAAGCCATCTCCTAATTTCAGAAAAGAAACAAATTCATACTACACAGTAAAAAAAGGGTTGCGCGCCAAGTGTTTGACAAAATGTCAAACTGTTGACTTGTAAAGAAAATTGAGGTTTAATTTAGCTATCACCTGTTGCAGGATATTACAGCAGTATCAGAGCAATTTCCTACCAGCCTACAGGAATTGGGCTCAATTATTATTTGATCAATGCTTAATTCTGAAATTATCAGTTGTTGGTATTCAATGAAATAGATGGTGACAAGAGATTCACTCCAGGTAGACATTATACCCACAGAGGGCGTACTTCACCGCCTGAGGAAGGAGAATCTGAGCTACAGTGCAGCATTCTGAAATAGTTGAATATGTTAGTGGATGAGTTGAAACAAAACCACAAATGGATGACAAAACCGATTTCAAATCCATATTTTGAGCAGAGCATGATATCATTTCTTCAAGGGAAGAAATGTGATGATACACTAGTGGCTATACATGTGCTAGACATTTCTTATGAGATACCACATGAGTTGGACATAGTGGATGTGGAGTATGATGGGAATTCATGTCAGATTGAGTCGGGTGATGCAGTTGACGTGGGTTGTTGGGATCATGCATTTGATGACAATGCAATGATTGTGGAAGTGAGACTGTGCAAAGATATTGTCTAATCAATCGCTACTTCCATGTCAGTTGGGCCACACATTGAGATGTTTAGCAATACGCCTGAGGTTGTTGTTGTGTGCACTAATGATAGCACGCATGTTGTTGATTACGAGGAGAGGGATGTAGAGACATCGTCATGTTATAGCACATATCAATACAGTTTTGAGGTTCACCTTGTGGACAATCCTATGTTCAAGATAGAAGCAGCATTGTCTTATGACAATCCGCTTTTTGAGGTTGATGTTGATCACTCATCTGAGTGGAGTTGTGCACAGTTTACACCATCTACAAACATAGTTCAGTTTCCTATAGCAGCAGTTGGTGACGTTCTTGAGTCCACAGATTATGACATGGCTACATCCATTGCAGTTACAGGTGTTTTTTATACAGTTGGGATGAGTGAATTCGTAGAGATTAGCAGAGAACCACATTTTGCAGCTACGTCTCATGCAAGGATTGTTCATGATGATCTACATTCTAGTCCAGGTTATATTATGGGGAGTGCATACAATCTCATATTTGACCCACATGTTCAGGACTTGTATCGGGCATAGGGTTGGTAGGTGCCTAAGCTACATTGTTGGCAGGACAATTGGGTGGTTGCAATGAAGGAGAATATGTCTCCTATGGAGTTGTCTTCTGGTGGTATCCTAACTTCTACATCATCAACGCAGGTTTTGGGTGCTATGTTACAGGATATGTTGTTGGTCTTGATGAAGTTAGCAATATGCAATTGGTCAAGTGTTGACAGCGATGCTATGTGCTACTTTATTTGGGATCTAGGTGGAGGTGGGTTTTCAATTTGTTGTTAAATTGCTTGAGGACAAGTAATCTTAGGGAGGGAGAACTGTAATGTCCCCATTTTTTGCGAGCTCCTGTAGTTGATTGAGTCAACTCATTATAGCGACCCTTGTGAGCTGACAGGGTGATTTGGGGGTCTCAAGTTACGGACTTACTATTTTTAGTAAGTCTAATTCGGCAGTCATCATATTTGGAAATGCAAATGGTGGTGCTGGCAGTCAATCGTCACCTGCATCGAATAAGGTTATTTATTGTGTGAACTCATATTTATTAATTAATTATTAGACTTTATATAATTATAATGACACTTTATTATTATTTGTTATAAAGTGATGTGTTGGTGAAGCTTCTTAAGTGAAGTAGCATTTGGAAAACTTTGTGCCAATGAGGGTTATAAATATGCGCTCGTTTTGATGGAAAAGCATCCAATTAGCTGATTGATTATTTGCTTTTGTTGTCTATGAAGTGTTTATGAAATTATGATTTTAATGCCCTTGCCGAGGTAAAAGGGTTTGAAGCTGAGAAGTGCATTTGATTCCACAATTGAGGTATTGTGGGTCAGTTTCTGAGATTTGAATTATTGATTTCCCTATTGTTCCTACTGTGTTTGGGAGAATCTATCCAATTTGAATATTATTTGCTTCTGTGTTTTGGCTGAGGGACGGTTTGTATTCTGGAGATTGATTGGAAATGCAATTTTGCCAAACTTCTCTACTGTGTATACTGTGTCTAAGGAGCTGTCTCTTGCTTGGAGAATTGATTATTTTTTAAGAGAGTTTTGCCCGTTGAAAACAGTAGAGGATCTGCAATTTATTTCTGGAGAGTTATTGGTAATTTGGGAGACTGCCATTATTACTCAAGGCAATTATTGGCAGCAATTATTACCATCTACCTTTGGACGGACTGGCATAAGTGTTCAAGGGTATGTATTACCCTTTCCAAGGCCTGCGATATTATATTAGAAGCCTGTGATTTTTGAGCTGGGGCCTGCGTATGAATCTTTGGGAGCTGTGATTACATTCTGGGTGGCACTCCATTTATCTGCTATAGCGTGTGACTAAGAGGGCCTGAGTTGTTGTTTCCTGGGGAGCCAGCAGATAGTGTTTGGGCTGGAAATACTTAACACAGCTGCATCTGTTGGAGATAATCATGACAAAATCTGGAAGTCATACCAACTTCCAACAAGCCGCATCATTACCACAGGGACGCCTATCAACAGCTGCAAGTTGTACAGCGTCCAGGTTATAACTGATTATTTCAAATTACTTGCAACTGTATTTGATTTGTATTGCATGTTGGAAAATTCAGAAATTATATAAAAACCAATTCTGCAATAGCAATTTGAAGTGTTATTGCAATTACATTTGGAGAAGATTATATTGGTCGACTTGATAAGCTTGGAGAGGCAGTTCATGTAACCACTTACACTTGGATGGCATAAACAGGTTCTTATAGATTTAATAGTTTGGATGTCCAATTGAATTTGTAAGGGATTTTCTGTATGAACTGTTATAATATCAGAGTTAGTGAATTTTGTTAATTGCTTCAAACTTTGCAAAGTATATTTCTCAGTGGATAAGGAATTGTATCTCCAATTGAGGTTTGTAATAAGAGCAATAAGAGTAGGTTATTGTAAAGAGTTATTTACTATCATTGCATTTCAAAACCATCTCCTAGTTTCAGAAAAGAAGCAAATTCATACTACATAGTAAAGACAGGGCTGTGCACCAAGTGTTTGACGAAATGTCAAAGTGTTGACTTGTAAAGATAATTGAGGTTTAATTTAGCTAAAACCTGCTGTGGGATATTACAGGCAGATTGGAGGATAATTGGGTATACAACAGCACCAGATTATCAAACTCAATAATTAATCTCAGTGAATCATAGCACAATTTACCATGTCTTCCAATGGCTCAAAGTGCAAACAAGAAGAGGAATCGGTCCTCACAAATCCTGCAATGAAACACTTGCAGTTCACCAAAAATGAGTAAAAGTAAATGTCAAGATATGAATCGATTTCACCATGGAGTCCATTTTATAACCTAAATTGAGACTTGGCTTCTCAATTACACCAAATCGCCCAATAGCTACTGCTTCACAATTTTCACTAAAGAGCCTTCAAGAACACACCATCAAATTATAACACTATAATGATAAAGTTATTTAGTAAGATATTCTTAATAAATAACTTATAATATGAAGCTTCATTAAATAACCCAATCAATCATTGGAGATACCAATCACTTGGTGCCTGAACTACACTGATAAAAATAGTAACCACCCAGAATTGACTTCCTATAAATAGCAAGTCACTCAACAGAGACCCTCAAATCTAACTGTCAGCTCGAAAGGGTCACAATGATGAACAGACTTCGCCTGGCTGAAGGAACCTGTTAAAATGAGGACATTACAGTGACCTACGAGTAAGTCCTAGTGGCGGTGCTTCACCTCTTAAATGTCACATAGATGCAATGAGTACTAAGTGTTCCATTCATTCTAATGCGAACCACTACCTATGTTTCCTACTCATGAAACATGGGTCAAGGAATTTGAGTTAAAAATACACAGTTGAATCATGATAGCAATATCACATAAACATAAAGGCATAATAATAGCTAATATTAAAAAAATTACATTCAATAAAATATAAAAAATATAACAATAATAAATTAAACATGATTATATAATCATATTAGAATATAAATTATAAAATCATAATAATTATATTAATTATAATACATTAATATAATAACTTTTAAAGTAGAATTAATAAACAAACCTATGTTTATGCTACTTCATTACACTGCCCACATATTATTTACTACATACAAACAATAAAGTGGAGTACTAAGTTACTAACACACACCCGGGTGAGAACTAATTCCCAACAGGGCCCAGTAGAGAGATCTAATAAATCTTTATATTGCAAATAACAAAACTAAATATCCCTGTGCTTCCCAGCTATTCATCAAATGAAAGAAATCTATTCCCTCAACTCGGGTAAATAAAAAGAAACCATTCTTACAGATATTGGTATATATGCATGTCGTCCATTAACTGGCCCACAAGTGAAGCCTGTATATCCTGCCATGGCCCCGTGAACTGCACTTTGAGCAAGAAGTGTGCTGTAGACATTATCTGAGGCATTGCTTGGGATGGCACGAATCATGTATGTTGGATCTGCAAGAGGATCAATCAATTCAAAGAAAACTGAAATTCAATTACCCTCTTTAAACCTGCATTTTAACTCCCAGCTAAACATTCAAATTATGAATCAGCAGAAATCATCAATTTAGAGGCCTGTAAACCAAACAAGATTCAGTGACCTTGAAGATATATTGATTTTTTTTAACAAAAGCATAGTGTGTGTTTCTGGTGTATTTAAAATATAATAAAAAAGGCATACCGATGTATTTCAAGTTTAATACTTCCTTGCGAACCTTCGCAAAATGATCCTAGGGTGCAGAAAGCTTTGTCAGAATAAATAACTGCCAAAATGTTATACTGGCTACTTTATAACATTGTTGGACATATACAAGTTAAAAGCATCTTACCTTTAGTTTATGAGAAAGCCATAACCCAACATCAAGGAGTAAGCGGTTTCCTGATGCATCACGGGAATCCATATTTTGCATACTTTCAGCAACAAGTTCCTGCCCAGCACCTTCAGCAACAACTATGACCATATGCCCATTTTCCCTCAGACGTGTTTCAATGAATTCATAAAGGCCACCTTTTCCTTCAAGATAAAAAGGTGATTCAGGAATAAGACAACAATCCTGCACAGGGAAAAAAATTGATGATCCAGATGCAATCACTCTTAATCTGGAACAGCAGTTCGTAAATGCTTACAAACTTTAAGTTAAGTTGTATAGGACTGCTACTTGTCTCATCAGTGAACTTCTGTATTTGCATAATTCAATGCATAATGAATTCCTAAAACATATTATGGTATTTACTGTAAGCAGCTTATATCTTTAAAATAGAAAACTTGCCAAATGACACTGGCAATAAATCTTATGCATTTGAAAGTACAATGACAGGGGTGTGAAGATTTAAACTCAAAGAATCCCAATATCTGCATAACAATGATGCAGGAAAGCATGATCGTACTCAATATTTAAAATGCCTGATTGTCAAATAGACCATTACAAAGTAATGAAACTCTCAAGGGAAACAAGGGCCATACCACATCCCTGCTGGCAAGTGTGGCGTACATGGCAATGTACCCTGTTCCAAAATCAATGATGTATAAGATGGAAACATGCTGATTTTCATGACAATTAGGGGAAAAAAGTTGTCCTATGAGATAAAATTGTAAATCTATTCGATAAATATCCTCGTATATAAACAAAAATGAATACTTTTTTTGATAAAACTAAAAGATAATTATTTTGATATCAAAGTCATTTCCAAAAATGGATTGTTTTTTAAGTTAGAACTAAAAATGTTATTACAGATGCATAATTCTCTCGCATATTAAATAATCCAGAATGAATCTTCAAAAAAGGAACCAAAGAAAAGATTCAGTGGCACTTCAGAAGAAAACTGCTCAGATTCTCCACACTTACCGCTATAGCGACCCATGAGTTTCACAAGACCTATACCATTCTCAACACTCTCTGCTTCTACATGAGCTGCATTTATAGCACGTTGGGCCTCCTCTACAGCCGTGTCAAAACCAAAGGATTTGTCAATGACCTGAAATTAACATAAGAATACTAAGTCTATTGATTTTCATACAAGACCTTAAATTACCAAAGTTATTGTATCAATTATAAAGTGTAATGCCAATAAAATTTGGGACTGCTGTGTAAACAACAGCTAGCCTCATTGTCTTGTTTGATTTCCCCAGGGAAAAAATAAAATTCAGTATTTAGTATTTACAGCGATATCATTGTCAATAGTTTTAGGTATCCCTGCAACTGCAACTTTCAAGCCACGCTTCTGAATTTCCTGCACAGGATTGTCAGCAGTTAGAAAGGATAGAAAAGATTAATTACAGGAGATGAATTATACCACATAAAACTTTTGAAGCTTTCATCTAATAAATCTGCAAATTAAATGTACATTATGTTTGTCAAGAACACTCCGAAATTAAGCAATGTTTCCCATGAAAATCAATTTACATGTTTCTCTTAGTCTTATTTTTTCCAGATTGCCGCAAAAAATGGATGCATTTTCGACACCCAAAAAGTATTCACATGGCAATTTTAGATAAATCATCTTCTCAAACTTGCAGTTGTGACACATAAAACTTGTGACTCTACAGTATTTGAACCGTCATAAGTATCATCTATCGAACCTGTACTTAATAATTATATGCTTGAAATATCATCTACATACATTACCAAAGGAAGTACTGAGGTCCCATCTGTCTTAGCACTTCCTTTAGGCTTATACCAATGATAGGCTCTGATATGAACTTGTTGCATCCACAATAGATAGTCGTGCACTGGGGAAAAATAGATAACATTTTCACTAACTTTATAACCTCAGAAGGAAGCATACAGTAGTTGCACACTGTTGACAAGTGTTAAAAGGTTCAAATTCAAAATTATGCTTGCAATGAGTGCTGTAATCTTCTTACAAGTTTGAAACCAATGTGGACATCGTCAAAACTACAGTGGTGATCTTCCCAATGTTAATGAAGTAGTTGATTGAGAAGTAGGCCTCACATTGCCAGATCCATCCATCCAATGTAACAGCATTGATCTTGCCTTGAATAACAGGGATGCCAAGATTAACAGATGATTTGAACAGTCCGTGATACAGAAAATACATGCTAGCATGCAAAGAAGACATGATGTGCAAGGATCAATTGCATCGTGACTCTGCTATTCCTCATAAGCCATTATGGGTTGTTTGGATGTTTGTGTAATGTCACATTTTGTAAAAACTTATGAAATCAGGATGATTAACTAGCAAAACTAATTGCAAGAGACTACTTTACCCAATGTCTCACTAAACATTAAGAATGATGATTTGATACCACATAAGAATGTTATAATTGATAAACTCTATATGACAATATCACCACTATCTTTAATATAGCGATTGGATATATGCAAGGTGATTAAGTCTATATATGTAGATAATATGTATAACCTGCAAATGATAATAAATGGATTGGATATTAGATCACTGCTGTATCTGAAACGACTTTAGGGATTATGCAAAGTTAAGATATTCCAATCTGCAGATATATGGAGATCACTGCTCTTGCAGATTACGATGTTAATTATACAATGGACCAACTGATAGCAATGAAGATATTTAGTGTTGTGTCTGATATATCGATATACTAAGCAATTATGAATATGCTGCTAGGTCTGATATTTTGATATGTATGTGCAACTTAAGAGGGTATTGCTTATAGCGATGAATTGATATGTCTAATCTGCATATATTATCTCGTAACAATAATAGTGATGCTGCTTCCCATCTTGACAATATGGACTTGCAACAATTGTGCCATCTCTGATGATTACCTTCAAACTATGCAACCGAAATAAGCCAAAACGCCAATGCTCAATTGAGCAGATCCAATAATGGATACAAATAAAGAGATAAAGGTTTCTGAATTGATGCTAGAGAATCGGATTCAAGCCATATTATAAATCTTAAAATCTAAATGGTTGCACCTCTTGAATGCCTAAAAGATATTTTCCCTAACCAAGTCTCTCCTCAAAAGATTGCATCTCTTCAATGCACATTTTATCTTTTATACTAATAATTATTGCATATGGATTATTAAGTCATTGCAGCCTTCACTATAATGCTTAGCAACTAATAGTTTAGTGTCTCTTACTTTTGTTTTCATCAACATGATGAGTTGCTTAATATTCACATACTTTCCTTTTCAACTGTTATTTGATACTGTTGTCCAGTCGGTATTCATTACTCTCTTATCAAATGATGATCATTGTCATTAAAGTAATCGCTGATTCATCAAGGAGATGGCTTTCCTTAATATAATCGCCACCCTTAATAAAATCGCTGCATAACAATTTAATATGAATCGTTGCTTGTTTTTTACTCAATAGTTTCTGATTTTCCAAAGGAGTTAAGCACTTGGGAGAATATGTCTCACCTATATTGGATAACGGACATATCATTGTAGTCGATCAAAGAAATATAAAAATACCCATTGTACTTTAGGTTTTGCCAATAGTATTGCCCCTTCTTATTTGCTGAATTCCATAATTACCTTAATGATGCTTATGTATTCTCTCTGTTTCTTCAGATGCTAATATGAAACCATAGTGATTTCTCTGACATCGCAGCTTGGCTATATATCCTTTGGTTAACATGAATGATCCAAAGCAAGATGCTTATGATATATTTTTTATGATGTTGATACCGATAAGGACAATGCCTATATATGATCTTCAAGAGTAGCTCCTACATCATATGTGTCTGTCCATCATCAATACTTTGAGATAGAATCTGTATCATGTTCGATGTTGATGTGGTTAAACCTTGATCATACAAATGGAGGAGTATGAATTGGAAATATTTAATCATTTGGTCCTTGACAGAGGTTGCCGAAGGTGTCATGCTTAATCCATATCAATCACTGTAAACAATCTCAATGCTCCTTACTTTCAAAATCATCTCCAAAGGAGACTTCCAAAATTTGAAAGACCTTAGCAGGCTATGTTCTAATGGTTAATCTTAAAATGCTTCGAAAGGATGGGGACATCACAGTTTGGCAGGGCATCAAAAGGTTTCTTCTGGGATACAGAACCAAGTGCTCTCTTCTTTTTCGCCCAGGCATCTACAAGCATTAACAAACTTGGCTACAAATATCAATTAAGGAATGTGAAGAGAAACTTTCTCTGATACAAATGATCCGCACCAAAGGGCCTAGGTTGGTGGGACAGAGGATAGCCCAATAATCTATCTAGTACATTACTCAAGAATCATTAGAATATGTAGCAAAAACCTAGCTGGTAATATCCAAGCAACCAATACTTGAAACAAAAAAACTATGTAACCTTGCAACACATCATCTATTGCAAGACCATGTTGATCTCCCTCTACTCTGTTTCCACTATTGGGGGAAAGGTGGGAAACATCCCCTAGCCATCCCTAATCACAACATTTTGCAAGATTTCCATACCCAAGACGGCACAATCTCAAGGGAATATTCTGGACATGTTCCCTGGGTTCTAACATTTTTTTTAACGCCAAAATGTCTCCTAGATAACTAAAAATTTGAAATTCAATGGGAAGGAAGGATTTTCCTTCTTGTGTTCCCTAGACAGCTAGGCATTTCAAAGTCACTGGGAAGGAAGGATGTTCTTTCACTAGAAAGGGAAGTTGTAGGATATACAAGTGTGACTGAAGCATGTTGCACACAAATGTATTTCTTCCTTCTGATTAAAGAATCTAATATAGAGCCACTAAAAGCTATATAGCAAAAGTTTTGGTCTGTTTTCTTTAAGCGTGTACTAATATAGCTCTAGTTTTAATTGTATTCATGATATTTTAAGCTACAGAATACCTCATAAATAACAGCTGCTCCTCTTTGGGTTCCATCGCCTCCAATTATATAGACCTGTAAGTTGAACAGAAAGAAATGGGCCAATAATTATCATATTTATAAGGCAGAAACAAATTGTTTTTCGAACTGGATAAGAATGACAAACATGATAACTCATCCTTCCTTCCCTTCAATAGGCATTAGCTACCTGATTAATGCCACGGTCTTGAATACTATCAACTATCTTTGAAGTTTCATGACCACCTCGTGAAGTGCCCAGAATAGTTCCTCCACGCTTATGAATATCATTGACCACCTTAGGTGTTAAAGAACTGGTATTGCGAGCGTAAAATCCTCTGTATCCAGCCTGTCAAAGAAACAAATACATAAATACTTGGTTGCATGATCACATCTGTAGCCTAGCTTTTTCATATCTCATAAGTCATATATACCTAAAGAAGAGAGAAACAAGTACAAACCAAACAAAGTGTATAATGAAGGTAATGTTGACATTATAGAGCTATATGACTAAAAAGCATGAGAAGAATAAACAAATAAAATAGCTCACAAGCACTACCAAAGCTTACATAAGAAAGCATATATGTAGGCATTAAATTGGTCCAAAGAAAGTGAATAAAGCAAATAGAACTAAAGGGAACTGGAAAATTTGATTCAATTAACGGTCAGAAGAAAGAGATGCACACCTAGAAGTAAGAAGGAGAAACAAATGATGTAAACCTTGTCTTAATTGGAAAAACTATCAAACTAGCAATTCTTGGGCATGCTCATATAATAAAAAAATAATCTGACGCAAATTACTAAAACATCAACGAAGTCTTGAAGTACCTTCATTGAAGAAGAAACCTACAATGAGTATAACATGAGACTATTGACAAAATAGAATAAAATATTAAATCTCATTGTGCATTTTAAGAAATGCAATATTTAGAGTCCCCTTCCCAAGCCTAGTCAATTGGTGACCATTAACTCCTGATTTCCAATAGACAGATTGGCAATCGTAATGGAAAGGATACTGCAGATTTCTTGGAGAACACGGATTCAATTTCTCTTAGTTTTTAAATTTATCCATATGATTGAGCTCAGTTGGCATTAATGGTTGTAGTGACACTTTCATGTGTTTTTGGAGTCCTAGGGTGTTCTCCAAACATCTAGGAGAACATGAGATCATGTCCTGTTTTGGCCACAGATAATTTCTCCAAGCCATTTGAACTCGAGTGTGATGCATCATGGTAAGGGAATAGGTTGTTGGCATTTTTGTCATTGATGCCAAGTCTGAAGATTGAAAAACAGAACACAAACAAATCAAATGAATACACTTGTTGAAATCTGTATTGACATATTCTGATTAGTTTGTATTGAATGCACCTTTGTTCTTCAAATAGTTCAATTCAAGTAACATGATCTGCATTTTAGAAAGATTATGTTCAATCAGATCTACAAGTACAAGTGAATCTACATGCATATCAATGGAAGTCTGCGATACAAAAAGATGAAATGTGTTTCCTTTACAAAACAGAAATCTCACACATCCCTTTGTATCTCAGATCAATCATTTGTTATATCTCAGAAAGATCATTTATTGTCCATGTTGTAGTTGAGTTTAACTCTCTTTGATTGACTTTGATCACCTTTTAGAGACATCGAACAAACACGAGCTTTGGCACATAAAGGAAAATTATACTCAATACTTGTATTACAGTGGTTGGCAGTTGGAAGGTTGAAACTTCCAAACCAATTCAGATTGCTTAATTGGTTAGAAAACTCAGTGTTATTGTTTCGGGTGTGGGAAAAAAAAGGGCCTCAATTTGGGGATTGGGGAGGTGGGGGTTGTGTAGTATATATGTATGACTGAAAATGCTAATTATGAAATGATACTTCAATATATTGTTTAACATACCAAATATAGTTGAATAGAGAAAATTGAAATGTGATTCACAAACCATAAGTTGAAACTTGAAACTTGAAACTTCATAACCATTACCAATGACCATTTAACAAATTAACTTAGTTCAAGATGCAAGATTCAAAATTCATCGTTCAAATATGAATATCATATATCATAAAGATGCTCATGATGACAATAAGCCAAGTAGCATGAAACAATGAAATGAAATAATGTATCATAGCAATATCAAAGTGAGTTCAATCAACAAAATGAGAAAATGTCAATAACGAGAATGGAATCATCCCAAGTGCTCTCTAATCATCCCCTATACTGAAGTCCTAATCATCCCAAGGGTTAGCTTGCTTAAAAAACAAATTAAAAAAGAAATGCAAAAAGTATTTTTTATAACTTTTTGGGTCATTCAGCTGGTCACAGCCCGTGAGCACCCTGGGAGCACCCTGCACCCACCCATGCACACACCCCCGCAATCGAGTCTCGCATCCCACCCGAGTGCTCAACCAATGCTGCTGAGGTGCGGCGATGCTTTTTTGGCCAGCGAGGGTACTCCGGTGCTCGACGCACCTACACCAAGTGCGTACACACACTGGATGCTTTGGGTTTTTGACCCACGTGCGCTTCTCTCTTTGTTTCCAATAGAGATAAAGATTTTAATTATATGTTGAAGTCGGTGGTAAGAGAGTATTGTGTGTTGGTTGCATGTGAAAGATTATATGCTCTAGGTCTATGCAATTGAAAGAAAAGAATTGAATGTTGTGAATCAGCTTAATTACCGATTGGGATATGGGTATGGATGTGAATGTGTGAACTTGGTACATGAACGAGTGGAAATATCTTGAAGGGGGGAGTTTGGATGCATTTGGGTATATATGTCTATGTGTGTCTATATAGATATAGATATAGCTAAGTTACCCAATTCTCCCCTGGCCCTCTGGACCAAGCGAATTTCAAACTAGTTTGTGGTCTTGGTCTTGGTTCACCTATGGATTCAACCACAGTTCAAACCCAGGCAGGTTGGTTTGTCTAGGACAAACTTAGGTCAAACCAAGGCAGACCTAGAGAACCAAGTGTGAACCATGTTACAGTTCCTCTGAGAAACATTCTATAATTAAGTGCAAAAAATAATTACTACAAAACTTGAATAAGATCATTAACATTACAAAACAAAATTTGAGGTTCGGTTATTTATTACATCAAATCAAACTATCCCTTGAAATTTCTTCCAATGAAATTTTTATATCCAATTGTTGATGAAGACCCATGCCCAATTTGGAAGCTCTCTATGGTGATAAATTATATTTTAAACTATCTAAACAATATCCTCAATAGGTGAAGAGAGTTGCAAGCTACTTTTCTAAAATTTTCAAGTAGGATGTTAATTACAAACAAACAAGCTCTCTATACAGTGAAAAAGTACTAAGCATTTAAGGACATAGAAAACGAGAAGGTTATTAGTGCAATTCATCCAATTGGCATTAACACTGTTGGTGAATCAACTAATGCTTTTGATGAAGAAGAAGAAAATGAAAACTTAGATAATCCAATAGATGATTGAGATAATGCATTTGAAGATTGAAACTTAGTATAAAGTTGCAATTGTTGAAAGTCAAAGCAATCATACTCGAACTCAATATTATTATATTAATATTTTGATGTCGATAATAGATATGATACAATGATTACAAGTTCACAATGTTTTTGTTGTTGTTATGATACTTTGTGGCATTCTAATCTTAATTCGCACTCCTAGGATACATACATATGTGTGTGTATAATTTTTACATGTTTTTGTACTAACAAACCCAAACTCCATTCCGTATTGGCAAACTAGTCCTTCAAACCCAAACTCGAATTGGCAACACACACGCACACATATACATATATACATATACATATACATACATACATATATATATATACACACACACACATATATACATCAAAGTAACAAGAATCAGAATCGGCAAGGCCGAATTGAATCGTGAATCGGCCATGAATCGGAATTGAATCACCCACGAATCGGCAAATAAAAAAACCCTTGAAATTTAGTGAGCAACTTCTTTCATAAACCCTTTATCGCTGATTCAATTCACCAATTCACAAAAAATCGTTTGGATTGAATTCAATCGCCAGATCACGTGAATAGCAAGAATCGTCGTGATTCTTTGAACTGTGATATATATGTATGTATGTCCGATGCAGGCCTAGATTATCTGAGATACCAATTGGTTATAACTTATTGTCTATTGAACTTATTTCTGAATTTCAATTTGAAGATTTGTGTCTATGAAGTTTATTGTTTTACATTGATCTATCACACATGAAATATCTTGAATATTCATAAATGGCGAAGTATCATACAATCAAATGATTTATTTATTTTTATTTCTTACATTTCTTTGCATGCATACACACACACACACGATTCCTCCTACATCCATTTCTAAATTAGCTTCCAAATCAACAACTTATATATATATATATATATATTCACACACACCAAAAAAGATTAAAAAATATACATATTTGTAAAACTAAATCATTTGAACGTATAATACTTCATCATTGACCAATGCCAAATGCCAAATATACAAAACAAATCAAAGAAATGTACAATATATACCAAAAAAAAAATTAAAGAAATATACAGTCCAAGATGCTATAATGTGTATTATGGTAAAATAATGAATGTGTTTTTAAACAAAGATCATAAATGATCTATATATACATGTATACACAAGAATGTTTCTATAACGAACAAAGAGAGAGAAATAGAAACATTGTGAAGAGAAGAGAAAATTTCCATAATGAACAAAGAGAATATGGAAACATAGAAAATGAGTGACCATTAGAAATAGAAGTAAATATACAAAAGAGAGAGAAACAAAATTAGAGAGATTTGACTCTAATACCCTCCCTTAATGGTCAATCCAACTTCAAAACAAAAATTTGTAGGGGAGTTCGCTCTGTATGTTGTGCAATAATGGTCTATGGTAGCATAGACTATGGTAGGACGAGTGTCAGTACCCAGAACAAGCACCTCAAGGCAACGGTACTTGAAGATCATTGTCATTCTCTACTTCCTAGTGTAATAGTTCTATTCATTCAATTGCTGACTGCTTTGTAAGAGAAGATTGGTGAGATGTTGACACATTTTTAATGTAAAACAATATGAATATCTAAAAAGGCATGAACTTCGAGGCAGATTGACGGAAGACCCAGAAAAATGAAAGGACATCCAAAAGAGAGCTCAAAAAATCCAGAAAGAATCTGAAATTAGATTCTAAATCTGTTGGCTTGAAATTCGAGCACGAAAAAATGGTGCACAAAAAAAAAGAGTCTGACCCAGTTGAGATCTGCAAAAACCCATAAAGAATCTAAAAGAAGTTTTTAAAAACAACACGAGAAAAGAGAGTTTCGAAAGAAACGCTAGCCATTTTTAAAAAACAAAAAAATGGCAGATTTGACTGTAAAAATGGTGGAAACAAAATTGTTCTAGCTGGAAATCACTGACAGAGGGTTGTAAAAACCCTAGATGCCACCCTTTGTAGAAGATGTGTAGAAAATACAAAACAAATATGCCCCAAAAACAAGGACACGATATTGCAAAAAAATAGGCTCACATAAAAATGTCAAATGCAGGCCAAAAATGCCAAAAAGTTAGTCATTTTCCAAAGGAGTCGCGTAGGTAGGGGAAAGGCAGATGATGCACGAGCTACAGAAGAAAAGCCGCCTATAGAAAAAAAAAATACAGAAACCCTAGATGGATATTAGAAAATATCGCTACAGACAAAATTTTTGAACACACCTAGGCAAAGGATGTTGAAAATCTTACGAGTCTAAAAAATTTATGAAGAAATTAGAAACTTTCAAAAAATAAATCAGAAAATTTCAATAATGAAATTATTATTCTTATGAGTCTAAAAATTTTATGAAGAAATTAAAAAATTTCAAAAAACAAATCAGAAAATTTCAATAATGAAATTATTATTTTTCGACAAAAATAGCTTTGATATCATATTATGGTAAAATAATGAATGCGTTACTAAATAGAGATCATAAATGATATACATGCATACACAAGAATGTTTCTATACTGAACAAAGAAACAGAAATAGAAACATTCTGAAGACAGAAAGTGAAAGTTTCTATAATGAACAGAGAGAACATGGAAACATAGAAGAAGAGTGACCATTAGAAATAAAAGTAAATCTATGGAAGAGAAACAAAATTAGAGAGATTTAACTCTAATAGTGTCCCTTGTGCAGTTTGGGGATATTCAGTACAAATTTATTTAAAATTTAAGAGACTTCCCTCTGTGAATTTATGTTCACAACAAACTGGAAGAGTGGCGAATTTAATATATCTTGATGATTAGATTATTCAGTAGTACTTGTATAGGAACAGTGATTTGTCTTAGCCAACTATCGAATTTGATGTATATAATGAAATGTCATGTGATATATACTCCTATATATGATATATGCAAATATGTTGATATGTATTACATATAGAATGTAAATATGTTAAGGATGATATGAATTACTCCCATATATGCAAGATCAAGTGTACCAATACAAACAAACATATGCATATATCTGTTGACAAGTTGTTGTCACTGGTATCTCAGGAAAAATCTGTACTTAATTGATATTTATAATATACACAACTGATGACCTTAAGAAGGCTACTCCTGATGTGGATAAATAAGAAGAAGAAATTGTTAGATGATGCTTGAAAATTCGATGTTTGGGCTCTGAATATTGCTGTAGCTGAGTCCAAGTGAAGTGTCTTTTTTTATTTGAAAGACCATCTATTGGTATCTCTGTGTTGTAGGGGTATGTCCTTTGGGCACATGGTTGTTTGGCCATTTATCTATGTTTTGATTCAATTATTATTTCCTATGATAATTGTTACTTCAATTGATTATTGAATAACCTCTTAGTTTGTATATAAGTTGATGGTTGTCAACTTGATTGGTTGGAAGGAATTTCTGTTCACTTGTTTTAATTTATTACTGTTGTCCCTTATTATCAATGCCAAGATCGGCTTTCAACCCATTGTATATGAGGACGCCAAACCGAGCATTAAGCAGCTCTTCAATTAGTTATTCAGCCGTTACTGTCTTTACAAAGTGATTGTATGGTCAATGTGCAACTGTCCATTGGCAGAAACCTCTGTGTCAGTATTCCTATAGGTTGGAGGTGATCTCCTTCTGCTTTTCTTCCTGACTCTTGTTCCCATTTCGTGTATCATCATTTAGTTCTATATTTAGCTGGGATTCTTATTTCTTCTAGTGACAGTAAGTCTCTAATCGATCATTACTTTGGAATGCAATATACAATATACAAGCGAGCCTTATTCGGTACTCAGAGATTACTCCATCTGATATACATGTATGTATTTATATCATATCAATATATTGTTAGCTCACCGCAAAATGTGAATCCTTCAAAGCATAGCCCTCCTTCTTCCTACATTAAATTATGTTAAAGATTGTAGTTGCGATAGAGATCTTTATCTCTCGAAACGTAGAAGTTTTTACCATTATGGTCACCTTCAGCTGAAAATGACATTTATTGTAATATTAACTGTAAATGACATGTGTCATTCACATGCGTTGAGGCATGAATATTCGAAGAGTTGTACTTAATTATAGGATTTATGGGAAATTGAAGAGACTTTTGATTGATTATGAAGGGTCTTGTTATTGGTTACATATTTTGCTTCAAGCGAAAGGATTGTACACTTGAACATTTCATGATCTATAAAAGGAATTTTTTTTTTTTGTGTTGCTAGGTTTTTCCCTTCAATCTGGAAGGGTTTTCCCAGGATAAAACTGCTGTGCTCTTTGTATCTATTTTACCCTTCTGTATTGTTATTTTTCAGTTACTTCCTGAGCTCAAAACTTAACATGGTATCATTTCCAGGTTATTGATAACAGAAATTTAGCATTAGAAGTTATGCTAGATTCATGCAGTAACTTTTTTCGATAGGCAGATCTTGTCTTGTTATATTGAAATTTTGTAACAATTTGGATCTTCAGTTATTTTATTTTTGCTCATTTTTTTATTTCTATATGGGCATGATGCAATATGTTATCACCTTGGGTCTTCTGCAGTTATTTTGTTTTCCTGCTGGTGATTAGCAGTTTTAGGCACCATGCTCAAAAGACTTTGTTCTATCTTATATCTTCCTTCTTTTCTATTGCCCATATGCTTCCTTTGTGGCCATTTTTGTTCTAACTTGGTCTATTGAAGGCAATTTTCATTTTTAATTTCGTTGTTTCTCTGTGTTATAGTATTCCCTTCTTCATAATTATTAAGCTATAGCTTCTTTCATATGGCACGTCTTAATATTTTTTTGCTCTTCAGTTTGCCTTGGTGACATGGATATTTTTTCCTTATGTCTCAGATTACTGTTTTACCACCTACTCGAGTGCTTTGCAATGTCGTTATTCTTTCTTCAGTTGACAGCTCATAATATGTAACCGCTTCAAGTATTTATGTGTTGTTATTTAGTGGCTTTGTATCATCATTTATGTGTCATTTCTTAGCAGGAGAAATTTATTATTTGGCGGCGATCCTTTATTGTTCACCTTAGTTGCAAAGGTAATCACCATCGATAGTTTCACCTGGAGGTGCATCGTGTGGTTGAAGAAATTATTTGTGGCATTGCATACCTTTTGTAACAGCAATTGAAGAAAAGTTTGTAATGGGTCCTGAAAGAGCATCATTGTGATTGGATGTCACAGCTTTAGGGGTTCGACTGGATTATTAGGAGGCACAGTTTGTCATATAATTTGCAATCGACAAAGGTAAGTGGAACGACAAATATTAAATGCAATTTTTGCGATGCAGAGACGGATGCCTTCTTCTTTGTATGATGTGGAGGGCAATTTTCTGTAGCGGTTTGAATGGGCAGATCAGCAATCGTAGAATGGATGTTTTTTCGCCAAGTCATTTAGGTAGATTGTTCCAGAATCTATAGATTGATGGGTTCTACACTTTACAGCCTTACTCTTGATAAGTGTGACTGTTATCATCATAACTAAAAAGAAGTTATTCATATGAGATAGATCTTGGAGATGGATATCATTTTTAGATATTTTGTCGTAGAAAACTCTCCAGTTTTGGGACCATCATATATAGACAACATTTCCATGTATTGTATTTATAGGCTGACGGTTGAATTTCTACTAGAGCCACAGCAGGGGCAAGTTGATTCTGCGATAGTGCTGATCTGCATTATTCATGTATTTTGCATGCTGAGATTCTTCTCGAGGAAAATTAGCAAAAGACATAAGTATCTCATTTTGAATTTTGATCATAAACTGGTATATGCATCTTTGTACAATGGGTTTATCTCTCTTGGTTGCAGGACTAGAGGTTATGAGATGAGGTGATATTATGAGCTTAATGATTTTTCTTCATTGATGATTCATATTTCCATTTAGAGGGAGCTTGTGATTCAGAGGGAGATGTTCAGTGTCAAAGGGAGGTAACATCAATTATCTTATTGTGGTTTTTCTTGTTAAGAGGGCGTGTGTATGGAATCCTCATCATTTTTATACATATTATTAATATCTTAGTATCATAAATTTTGAGAATTGTGTTGGAAAAGAGTTTCCACTATGATTTCATTATAGTTGGTTTTTGAGACTCTTGATGGAAACGAGTCTTAGTTGTAATTGCATTATTTGCTGATTATGAGTTCTAATTCACGATAGTTATAAAGTCAACTTGATAACTCTTTCACTCTTAGAGTGAACATCACATTGAGAGAGTCCATGATGTCATCACGTTGAGAGAGTCCATGATGTCAGTTGGAGGTCATGTTGAGAGATTCCATGATCGTATCACATTGAGTGAGTCCATGATAAAAATGCTGGTTGTAACCTTACTAACTTGTCATGTTGAGAGATTTCATGTGAACATCACATTGAGAGTCCATGATTAAAGTTGTTTGTGATTTTTCATGTTGAGTGATTCCATAATTATTAACAAATTGTTCTCCTAGTGTCATGTTGAGATATTCCATGACAACATCACATTGAGAGAGTCTGTGATGAAAATCTAGTTGTGTTACTTGCAGATTTTTCATGTTGAATGATTCAATGAATTATGTTTTGAATCTGTATGACCAGAATTTATCATTGATATTTTTTTATTGCAACCTTGAGTGACTGTTCAGCTAAAGATCTCTCTCTTGCTAAGAGGGAGTGTTAAAGATTGTAGCTGTGATAGAGATCTTTATCCCTCGAAATCTATAGACGTTTTTGCCATTATGGTCACCTTCAGCTGTAAGTGACATTTATTGTAATAGTAACTATAAATGACATGTTTCATTCACATGCATTGAGGCATGAATATTTGAAGAGTTGTAATTAATTATAGGATTTAAGGGGAAACTGAAGAAACTTTCGATTGATTGTGAAGGGTCTCGTTATTGGTTATATATTTCACTTCAAGCGAAAGGATTGTACACTCGAACATTTCATGATCAATAAAAGGATTTTTCTTCGTGTTGTTGGGTTTTTCCCTTCAATTTGGAAGGATTTTCCTAGGATAAAACTGTTGTGTTCTTTGTATCTATCTTACCCTTATGTATTGCTGTTTTTCAGTTACTTCCTGGGCTCAAAACTTAACAAATTATATATTTCTTTTGTAAAGAGTCTTATACGGGTGTATCAATGTTTATCCTTCCTATTAGTTTAAATCTTTGATTTAAAGTTTATATTCATTAAATTATTTATTTATTTATTTATTCTTGTGATATTATTATTATTTTAATATATTATATCTAATAATAGATTATAAAGTGTTCATGAATTAATATATATAATATTATATTATATCATATTGTATCACATTGTATATATAATACATTAGATTCTTTCATTATTATAATATTAATAATATAGTTAATTTAATAATAAATTACATTCTAATTTATTATTATTTATTCTTGTATTAATTATTTTTATTATTTATTATTAAATCCTATTCAAGAAAGGGGACACCACAGATCCGCATCCAGATGACACATCCAAACCAGATTCACAGGGGCAGGGTATGCATCCTGCAACTAACTGTGAATGCAATGAGGAGTTCTGTTTGAAAACAGATACCAGATATATATAAAATATTTCAAGAGGGAAAAAGCTATAAGTTATTGAGAAGACATATACTAAGATCTGAAGGTTCGATGCTATCATACAAATTAAGCTCTTCCATTTTAAGGTGCGACGCTGTTTTATAGAAGAAAGATCTTTTTCAATTAACATGCTGTGGCTGGTAATAAATTTTGTAGAGATCAAAATAAGGTACACCAGTTTTCATAGATTGCTGATAGAAGTCAATAACAGTGAGAAGTATCCAAGTAATACTTGCAGATTTCTATTGATTATTCATTCAGTTTGCACTAAGTTTGTAGAGAGGTTCTTGCACATCATTTTTTATTAAAAGGTCTAAAACAGGATATCTGAAGTTTATTTAAATTCAAATTGTAATTGTTTGTTTACATATTCCAAATGTTGTAAAACAAAATTTCAAAGATTGAAATCAATTGTAATTTGTAATTGTTGTTGGTGTATCAGACTCTTTGTGAAATAATATTCTGGATTATCCTCAAGTTAAGAAATGATGTATAATACTGAATTGTGATCAAGGAATGCAGAGAAGTAATAGTTAATGTTGTATACGCTGAAGGCACTGAAGACTTGTTTATTTCTGTGTTCGTTGTGCTTTAACAATCAGCGGGGGTCAAGTTTATATGTGGGAGGGCAAACAAAGAGTCATGACCGATAGGCGTGTCTCATGCTTGAGTCACGTCTATTGGGTGTGACACAATATCACCCCCAATATCCTTTTAGTGCCGACGAGATACTTATGAACCGGCATAAATATTAACAAGGCTGTTGATCACATTAGTTTTATTCAAATACATTTGCAATTTAAATCTGCATATATATATATTTGAATATCTAAACATATAATAATAACATAAATATTCACACAAGATTCATTAATAAATCTTTATAATTTATGTTTAACTAATCTATACATTAACACTCCCTCTTAGATTAGTAGGATAAACACACAAAAGAAGTCTCTGATTAGAAGACTTCTTAATGTCAGACAATGGTTGATTCATCAACGAATTGATATTCATCAACTTATATTTGACATCATATAACATGAAAGTTGGCCTATCAGAATATCAACAATATGATATTCACCAAGCTCTCTAGAGTAATGGCCTATTAGAACATCAACTGAATGATGTTCGCCAAGTACTCAGTGTGGTATTGGCCTATCAAAATATTAGGGCAAGATATTCACCAAGTACCGAAAAATATGTCTATACAAGCAACTTGTAGATAATCAAATTAATGATATCTAACGCCTAGTTGTTGATTTATAAGATAAAGCCTTTACATGAAACAATTACACAAAATGAATCATGCTACAAGTTATTGTAAGGACGTCACTTTACAACTTCTCCCAATACAAGTGAAATCATTTTGAAGTTGTCACTTCTTAATGATTAACACAGGTTTTATAAATTTATAATATATAGAATGTACAATAATCAATTTCTCTAAGACATTTCCTCAAATTTTACAATCATACCAAGTTCTTTACAAAAATGCTCCACTTTTGTCTTAGCAAGTGGTTTGGTAAAAGTGCCTACAATTTAATCCTCTATACTAATATATTCCAACTTGATTACATCCTTCTCAACCATGTCTCGAACATAGTGGTATGGTATCTCGATGTGTTTTGATCTATTATGAAACACTGGATTAAGATATAGCTTGATGCAGCTCTGGTTATCACAATAAATAGTAGTAGGTGGAAGTGGCTTCCCAAATAATCCAAATAGAAGTTTTCTCAACCATACAGCTTCTCTTGCTCCCATAGATGCAGCTATGTACTCGACTTTTGTAGAACTCTGTGCTACTAAAGATTGCTTCCGACTAAACCAAGATATCATTGCTAAACCCAAGGTAAAACAACATCCTAAAGTGCTCTTACGATTCTCTAAATTTCCTGCCCAATCAAAATCTGTATATCCTCTTAGATTTAGTTCAGTTTTAGTATATTTGAGACCATATCCAATTGTACCACTGAGATACCTGAGAATGTGTTTTGCTGCTACTAAATGAGTTTGTTTAGGTTCGCACATGCACTAATTGAGAACATACAGCATAGCAGATGTCAAGTCTTGTGTTTACCAAATACATTAAATAACCAATTATCTGTCGATATAGAGTCTGATCAACACTTTTAGAATTTTTTGTTGCTTCTTTTAGTTTCATGAGGTTTGTTTCCATAGGAATTGTCATTGCCTTGCTGTCCCACATGCCAAATCTTTTGAGTAGGTCCAGAGTATACTTCCCTTGATTTAAGAAGATTCCATTTGAATGCTGCCATACTTCTAGTCCCAAGTAGTAGTGCAATATTCTTAAGTCTTTCATTTCAAATTTAGATATAAGATCTTGTTTACATTTTTTAATTAGATGATCTTCTCCTGTAATCAAAAGATCATCAACATATAAAACCATAATTATCCCCCTGTATTACCTTGTAATATAACTTTGGATCTACAATGTTTTTAGAGAAATCAAGTTTAGTTAGATGATGATCTATCCGTTCATACCAAGCTTGGGGAGCTTGTTTCAATCCATATAAAGTTTTTTTTAATTTGTATACATGAGATTGTTTATTGTGTACTTCAAATCCTTCTAGGTGTTCAAGATAAACTTCCTCTTCTATAACACCATTCAAAAATGCAGTCTTTACATCCATTTGATGAATTCTCCATCCCTTGGATGCAGCAATGGCTAAAACAATTCTGACTAAAATATATCTGGCTACTAGAGCAAAAGTTTCCTCATAGTCTATTCCTTCCTTTTGAGAAAATCCTCTTGCTACAAACCTTGCTTTGTTGATACTTCCATCTACAGTATATTTAATTTTAAATAGCCATTTTGAAGAGACAACTGATATATTTTTGGGTTTAGGAATAATATCCCAAACATCATTTTTAAGAATGGAGTTATATTCTTCTGTCATGGCATCTTTCCAATTTTGATGTTTTATTGCTTCTTTTACATCAGATGGTTTAGATTTAGAGATTTCACTTATTAATGCAATGCAACTTGAGTATATGTTAGGACGTTTTCTTTCCCTAATGAAATCTGAGGGGATGGAATTGTTCTCTTCAATTAGCTTTCTGGCCCATAATGGTCTTTTCTTTTCCTCAAAAGTGTGAGTAATGTCCATGGGTTCAATTGATTTATCTTCCTCCATTAGAAACTCCCTCTCATTTTCAGAGTTTTGTTCTTTTAGAGTTTCTTCTAGAGCCTCTTCTGAATTTGATTCATTTTCATCCTTAGATCTTTTGAAGGGCAAATCTTCATCAAATATTACATCTTGACTTAGTTCAATATTTCTTTCTTTGTCCAGGGATATAGATACAATAAGCTTTGGAAGTTTCATTGTAACCTACAAAGGTTCCTTCTTTCCTGAGGGATCTAGTTTGGTTCTCTTCTCTTTAGGAATGTGTATATAGACAGGGCAAACAAAAATTCTTAGGTATTTAAGATCAGGTTTTTTCCTGGTAAATGCCTCTTCAAGGGTCTTGAATTCAAGATGAGAGTGTCGACATCTATTTTGAAGCAAAACAATAGTATTTGAGGCTTCTCCCCAAAGAAAAGTTTCAAGATTTTGATCATGAAGCATTGCTTTAGCAGATTCAACTATGGATCTATTCTCTCTCAACTATTCCATTCTGTTGAGGATTATAGGGAACAGAACACTCCCTCTTGATCTCGACAGTTTTACAGTAATTTATAAAGATATCAAAAATGTACTCTTTACGATTGTTTGTTCTTAAGACTTTTCTTTTCTTTCCAGATAGATTTTGTACAAGGGCTTTAAACTCTTTAAATTTTGTCAGGATTTCTTCAGATTCTTTACTTTTAAGAAAATAGATCCAAGTCTTCTTAGAGAAATCATCCACAAATATGATATAGTATAGAAAACTTCCTAGTGAAGGAACGGATGTAGGACCACATAAGTCTAAGTGAATAAGTTATAGAACTTCTTTGGATTTGGTTTGACCATTTTGATATGTAGCTTTAATATTCTTCCCCAGAGCACAACCTTTACAAGTTCCTTCATGGTATGCCTAAAGTTTAGGTAGACCCATTACCATTTTTCCTAGAGAAGGTAATCCTCGAAAATGAAGATGACCTAGTCTCCTGTGCCAGATTTCATTTTCTTTGAAGGAATCATGAAGTAGAGCTGAATGAGTGAGAGTTAATTTGATAAAGACATCCATGTCTGGAGCCAATCTTGTATGCATTTTTTATGTCAGAATTCTTAGGCCAAGCTAAGACCTTTCCTTCCATAAATGTAACTCTAAATCCTTCATCTTCAAGAGCAAAGATTGAAAGCAAGTTTCTTTTTATACTAGGTACACATAGTATCTTAGTAAGTTCAATTGTTTTCCCTGATTTCAGATGAATAGTACATGTTCCTATTCCCATTACGGGATAGCTTGTATCATCTATGGTTACTTCATCAACATAGTCTTCCTTGATAGAGTCCAACTGTTCTTTAAAACCTATAATATGTCGAGAGGCACCGCTATCAATTACCCAAGTACTTGATCTGGATGATGCTTCACTTGAGAGCTGAATAGAAGGCATTGTGTTCAGAATTTCCATTTGATTTTTGAGTGGTTGCAAATGAAGCTTGTTGCTTAATTCTATCAAGACATCTAGATGTCGGATGTCCAATTTTATCACATCTAAAACATTGCATTTTGGAGAAGTCAAGTTGCTTTCTCTTCCCTTTGAATTTTCTTTTCTTCTTGTTTACTTGAGTAGAGAGAACTTGTAAATCTCCTTTTGAGGAGGAAACATTTTTGCCTCAAGCTACTTGCATACACTCTTCTTGTATGCCGTCAACTTTAAGTCTTTCAAATTTAGGAAGTTTTGACCGAGAGCATAACCCTTGTCTAAAAGTATCCCATGATGATGGAAGGCCTTTTAGAGCCATTATTGTTAACTCCTTTCCATCACAGATGTATCATATGGAAGAGAGTTGATTTCAAAGTTCAATTATTCTCATAAAGTATGAGGAAATTTTCTCTCCTTTATTCATTTTAATATTTGACACTCTGTCCTTTAATGTGATAATCCGAACAGCATTATTTATCTCAAACATATTTCCAAAAGCATTGTACATCTCATGTGTAGTGTCTTGTTCTAAGATTACAGGAAGTAGATGAGTTTTAACACCGTCTAGAATAAGTTTCATGGCTTTATTCTTGTCACTCTCCCATTTTTCTAGTTCATCATTTCCTTTGGGTGGTGGATCAGAATTTTCAATAAACTTATTTAGGCCATGTTCGTTCAGTATGAGTTTTAGTCGTAATTTCCAGCCTGTAAAATCTGAATCACCTCCTAATCTATCTTCCAGCCTCATGCCGTTTACCATTTTTGAATAATATTTGACTAAAGTTGGATTTCAGAATCACTTCTTTAAACCTACTCTGATACCATGTTAGTGTATCAAACTGTTTGTGAAATAATATTCTGAATTATCCTCAAGATAAGAAATGATGTATAATACTGAATTGTGATCAAGGAATGTAGAGAAGTAATATTTAATGTTGTATACGCTTAAGGCACTGAAGACTTGTTTATTTCTGTGTTCGTTGTGCTTTAACAATCAGCAGAGGTCAAGTTTATATGCGGGAGGGCAGACAAAGAGTCACGAGCGATAGGTGTGACTCATGCTTGAGTCCCGTCTATCGGGTGTGACACAATATCACCCCCGATACCTTTTTAATACAAACGAGATAATTATGAACCAGCATAAATATTAACGAGGCTGTCAATCACATTAGTTTTATTCAAATATGTTTGCTATATATATATATATATATTTGAATACTTAAACATATAATAATAACATAAATATTCACACAAGATTCATTAATAAATCTTTATAATTTATGTTTTAACTAATCTATACATTAACAATTGTGAAATTCAATTAGTTGGTGCTTTAAGAATGTTGGGTTGGTGCTCAAATTGTCAAGTGGGCTGTTGAAAGAATTGGTGCTCTAATAAGGAATTTGGTGATTCCTTGGGGTCAGTGACCTAAAATTTTGTAAACATTAACCATGGATTTTGTTTCCACGTATCTTTTGTGCATTTGCTTCATTGTGTGATTCCATTTATGTCTGATTTCAGTTTCAATCCCTTTCAGTTTTCACATTAAAGTTTGGTAAAGTTCATCAAAATTTTAGGAACTAAAAGTTTGTATCTTCTACTATTTCAACCCCACCCCCCCCCCCCCCCCCCCGCCCCAAAAGAAGAATTATGTCTACATAGGTGTTGTTTAAATGTAAAATAAGCACCCAATAGCATTTGAAAGTGAGAAGTAGATAGGAGGAAAAGGGGTCTATTCAATTCATGATATGGAGATGATTGCTATAATGCATGCTTTGGCCAAGTCAGACAATACTATTTATTTTTAACTGTTAAGACTGATCACAATAGCCTCAAATATTCCCTTAATCAGAAAGACGTCAATGATAGGCAGCAGAGTAAGCTGAACATATCAAAGTAAAGAACATTGTGGCCAATGCATTGTCAAAAGGCCACATTAATGTTCTATGATGGAATCATTGCTGATTGGAAAGAGAAAAATCTTGCAAAGCATTCCAGGGATTCCTTTTCCATTAGTGTTCTGGATGGTATTTTGCAAGATAAAAAGTACCTAGATGGTGAGTGAACTTATTCTCTACAAAGAAAGAATCTTCTTACCCTTACTGAATCAGAGCTTATAATGAAGAGCATGAAAACTTTCCATGATGCTCCCTCGCATGGTCATCAAGGCTGCTTCAACTTATAGGGAAATCCGGGAAAGATTTTCATAGAAAGGCTTAAAGATGAAGTCCTTAAGTATGTTAAAAAAATGTCTCAAGTGTCAACATACCAAAAATAAGCACACTTTTCATATTGGTTTGTTACAGTCCTTGCCCATTTCCAATCAAAAATGGGATTGTATCTTTATGTACTTCATTATGGGTTTTACTAAAGTGCGAGGGAAGGATTGTGTCTTTGTTGTTGACAGATTGACTGCATTTACACACTTCCTTGCTATTTTATGCAGTGTTTACAGCAGTACAAGTGGCGGATTTGTTTCTTAGAGTTGTGTTCAAGTTGCACAGATGGTCAAAAAACATTGGAAGTGATTAAGACAAGAAGTTCCTAAGCTTGTTTTAGCAAGACTTGTTCAAATTCAGTGAAATTAAACTCACTCCTAGCACCATCAATCACCCACATACTTATGGCCAATCAGAGATTCATAACAAGTGGGTGGAAGGGTACCTCAAGGATTATGTTTCAAGGCAATAGAAAGCTTGGGTGAGATGGTTTGTGTTAAGTGAGTATTCTTTTAATTCTTCTCATGAAATGTCCATCAAAGATGTCTCCATTATGGCAACGCACAGGTATGAAGCTCCTAGTTTTGCTGACCTATTGTTTGGTGATAGTAAGTACCGAAGTAACGAGAATCGGAATCGGATTGGAATCGGCAAGGCCGAATCGAATCGTGAATCGGCCATGAATAGCCAATGAATCGGCTATGAATCAGCAAATTTTTAAAAACCTTTTAAATTTAGAGATTTTAACAATTTAAAACTTATTTCATGCACCCTTTATTGAATATAACTTAAACACACTATAACATCATCAAATAGAAGTTAACATACATAAACATGGAACATAAATGATAAATCCATCACATACGTATCTATGTTACATGTAAAATGTAAATTGTAGCCTATAGCTGAAGTAAATAGAAATCATATGATCATAATGATTCAAAGTTGAAACACACAAAAATCCTTGCTCTGAATGGTTCCATAAATGGCACTTTTGAAATATTAGATACACAATAAATTACTCAACAATCTTATTACTTTGCTGACGCAGCAGGTTTGACCTTTATTGCTGCATAGGCATATACACACAACAGCTTGAGTCTTTTTATTGATGTTGATCAAACTTGGGAGATTTTATTGTTTTCACCGATTACATCTTAACTTTTATTGCCACATCCTTAGATTTATCAGGTTTCATGTGTATGTCTCTACTTGTATATTGAATTGTTCATACTAATCGTTGAGTATCTTACTGATTTCATCCTCTTATTTTATTCCATATTAATTGTTCAAAATTGGCTATTGTACATGGCATGATTTGTATCTAGTATTACGTTTTTCCACTAATACTTCATGCTATGCTGACTGGAATATTTGTCTTGCTACAATATTTTTATTATGTACATTTAACATTATATCCTTCAACGCTTCTTTAATACTAAGCAATATTCCATCACCCGTATGCTTACAAAAAAAATGCAATACATATACCTTCAGCGCTGCATTTATTAGTTATGAGTCTCCAGCAATGAAGTTCCTGTTCTAGATCTAGTAAGTGAAGTATATATAATAATATACACGATGCCATGGATGTTATTTTTGTTCTGTCTATGTTTTCATGAATCTCTTGCAAGTCTTCTCAAACACCATGAATGATGATTCTTTAATCCTTTGTATGTTTCTTAAATTACTTTATGCCTTGCCTTGCCGATTCATGGAGCCGATTCAAGTGATTTTTTTCCATGAATCACATGAATTGGCGATTCAGGCGATTCATGAGAAAAAATCGACTGATCCGATTCACGACTCATGAAAAATTGCCCTGGTTGAATCGAATTGCCAACCGGCATTCAGGAGATTTCATGGCGATTCTCGGAACTCTGGTAAGTACCCAAACCTAAGGATTTGTTATAGTAAAGTCAAGATATGATGAAATCCTTGAGGAGTAACCTCCAACATGCTCAAACTCAGAAATTATATGTAGATCACAAGTGCATAGAGTGTGCACTTGAAGTCAAAGAAATTGTCTATTTGAAGTTGTAACCCTACAAGCAACCCACTCTTTAAGAAGAGTAGATCGATGAAGTTAAAGAAGCATTTTTATGGCCCATTCAAGATTTCTTCCCTCTTCTAAGTTACCCCCTTGGATGAAGAAGGTAAACTTGTTTTGGCTACAAAGGAAGTGATTGATTACAAGGAGCCTACTTTGGGTTTTTGGTGAAGTGGAAGAACTTCCTATGAAGGATGCTACTAAGGAGAGAGCAGATTTTGCATTATCCACAATAGCTTCAAGACAAGCAATTCTCTAGAGAAAGGATACTAATGTCCCCTTCCTAGTCAATTGGTGACCATTGGTAATGGTAAGGGGACTAAAACGATCTTGGAGAGCAATTCAAATTTTCTTGGTTTCTATTTGTGGCATTAAGCTTAGTTGGCATTACAAATCGTACTGATACTTTCATAAAAAATATTGGACTCCTAAGGTGTTCTCTAGACTTCTTGAAAAGCATGTTTAGTTATAGTAAATTTCTAAATACCAATCGTCCCATTATGCAATAAGGATTGGAGAAGTCCCCAAAAGGAGATGTCCAATCCTGCAACCAGTAACACCACAATGGAATTAATAAAACAAAGCAACAGTAACACCAACCAATGAGGAAAATAGAAACTTCGATTATCCATCGCGTTGGCCTGCAAGTGCTAACTAAAAATTTAAGACAAAGCTCTTACATTCCAAACATCTGGACTTGATTATTTAGTATTTACACAATCACATGCTGGTCTACTAGCTATCTTTTATCTACCAACCTTTTTGGCCTCCCCCTTATAACAAGGATTGGTACCTTGCTTATATACAAGATCGCCAGCCACAAGTTTTCTTGTCCAATCAACAATATCCAAGATAAAGGAAATGTATTACAACATATAAGCCAGGATCCAAATCCATAAGAACACCCTCAAATAGATAAAACATGTCATGCGAACACAAAAAAGGATCAGCCACACATAGAACAATGCACCAATTCGCATCACATGTCGTGAAATTCCATCACAAGCCGAATCTCGCCACATGGTCGCTAGAATAGTAAAGCCAATAAAGGATCTGACCAATCTTAAGATAACTTTATCCAAACACATCGTAACAAGCTGTGAAGCTAGTCATAGGATATCCATAATGCCTAGACCACACCATAAGGATGGCATAAGATAATGAGCCAATTGAGATGATTACTTTGGAAAACAACATGAAATTGTCCAACTAGAAAAGTAAACAGACAAACTGAAAGGAAAATATTTTTGGGTGATCCAAGATTGCCAACAACCCAAGGATGCTCCTACATCAAACACCCAAGGTGGATAAGAACACGTTCCATAAAAGGAACTTATGAACATCTGATAGGATTCATAACATAAACCCCGTGTTCATTTTTTACCCAATATCATCTTCATCAAATGGCAAAATCCACAAGTCCAATCAAATGCCTTCCACTCTCAGGTACTTCTCTCCTATTGTTTCTACAACCTCTGCTCTAATTTTCCAGCCTACACCAACTGCTTCTGCCTTTGTCACTTCTATAGCCAACAAAAAATGTTTTTGTCTTCCTTTGTTGTTTGACACCACCTCTAATATCATTCAACAACTTCTCATCAACTGATCTATTCACCAAATGTTTTGTTGCTCATCTCATACCACTCCTCCAATAGCCTATTGTAACACCATCCAGTTGTTCCCAGTCCTCAATCCCACTAATTCAGATCCATTCACCAATTGTACAAGCTCAATAACCTTCTTAGCCACTTGTTGCAAATCCATCACCTTCTAATTTGAAGTAGTCACATCTCCTAAGGTGTAAGTCCTCATCACACTTAGGTTTTTAGCTTTCCTTCCTCTTTCAAAGAAATTAAAGTGAACTTTCTGTCATCCTTCACAATAGAAACAACATTCCCTCGACAATCATTAATAGCTCCAACATCATATTGCCAAGGTCTACCCAACAAAACATGGCAAGCATTCATGTTAACCACATCACGTAATACCTCAACATGATATGGTTTAATGTTGAAATTGAACCGACACCGCTCTTTCACTTCCACCATACGGTCATCCTAAAACAATCTTATCCCGTAAGGGCAAGGATGTTTGAGTCACCTCAACCCTGACCTCTATACCAACTCCTTTGATACAAGGTTATCAGTACTTCCACTATCCATTATCACCTTGCAACATTTGCCTCTAGATTTACAAATAGTTCGAAACAATTTCCTTCTTTGCATAAGCTCTACTTCTTTCTTACCCAACATGGCTCTCCTGAACATCAAAGATTCTCCCATCTCAGGTGCAGCTTCCCTTTCAACAAGTTCATCCTCATGCCTTGTTCTTCATGTGGCAATAGGTTTTGTTTTCCCTTGCTAGAACCAACCAAACATTGGAAAGCTCTATGTCAAACATTTCCACATTTGAAACAAGTACCTTTGAACTCTTTGTTTCCTCTACTGTTTCCATGAATCTTCTAATTAGGTTTCTCTTCAATCACAAGTTTATTCTTACTCTTATCATCGACTACTTTATCCCTAACCCTAGGGGTAACTTGTCCTTTCTTCAACTTGCCTTCTAACTTCAAAGTATACTGATAAGCATCCTCGATTGTACTAATCCCCAACATACTTAACTTATCTTGAATATTAAGTCTCAAAACATTAACATACCTAGCCACCTTCTCCTTGGATGACTCTTGGTGCCTAGATCTAATTGTCATCTTGTAGAACTCTTTGGTCTACTCCTTAATTGCCAAATCTTTCTGCTTAAGATTGTGTTGTTTCTTAAACAATTCTAGTTCATAGTCTTTTGGTATTAACATCGCCTTTAGTCTAGAAACCATAACCCTCCACTCAGTGATCTTGGACTCACCATTCTCTTTTCTATCCTTCTACAACTCTTTCCACCATAAGGCAACATGAGTTTTCAACTTGATTCTTGTTAACCTAACTCTCTGTGGATCTCTAACATCTGCAAGCTCAAACTAATCCTCTAGTCATTAACCCAATCTATCAATTACACCAACATCCATTCTATGACTCTTACCCATTTGTGCTATAGCTCTCAACAATCTTTCCTCTTTGGGAAGGATCTCAACTTCAATTGTTTAAGATATTCAACAGCTTTCTTAAATTTATCTTTTGTCTCAAGATTCCTCCTAACCCCAGTTAATGCATTTTGGATCTCAGTCCTTATCTTATTTCTGAATTCCTCCATCATTTTCTCTAGCCTTCTAGGATTGATCCTTCTAGGCAACATCCTTACATATTTAAGGAATCTCAAGTTCTCGATCTCATCTAGTTTGGCGTTCTGATCACAAGTGTTGATTGCCTTACACCAACAAGCAATCTGCCAACAACAATAATCTACCTCAAAGAATTGGTTTTCTTAGTCCTGGAATCACCAACTTGTCGTCAATCTATTCACCAAATTTTCCTTGTGCAACCCTTTGCAATTGCAGGTCAGATCTATTTGTGTCGTCTCACAAGCAAGAATTTAGGGTTCACAAGCTCCAAAACTCAATATGATCTGTCCTTACTGTTGTAACTCTCTCTATCACACCAGTCAACAACAAATCCTATTCCTAACCACCTTGCAAAAGCCACCGGTTGATGTAGGTGTGATCCTCAACTTTGTCATCCTACAAACAAGTAAACACCTTTGCAAGCTTAGGAATCCATATCTACAAACCAAGAATCCTAACTGTGCTCAATAAACACCTTTACCACTTGATGTAGTTATGATCAAAAAAAGTCCCCAAAAGGAGATGTCCAATCTTGCAGCCAAAAACACTACAGCGAAATTAATAAAACAAAGAAACAACAACACTAGCGAGTAAGGCAAACAGTAACTTCAATTATTATCAAGTTGGCCTACAAGAGCAGATTATAGGTTTAGGACATAAGCCTTCTTACATTCCAGGTATACATCCCTGATTATTTACACAATCAAATTCTAATCTACCAACCTCTCTATCCACCCCCCCCCCAACCCTAAGACAAGGACTACTACCCTACTTATATACAATATTGCCAACGACAAGTCGGCTTATCTGATCAACAATCTCCAAGATAAAGGAAACATATTACAACATCTAGTCTAGGACACAAATCCATAAAAAAACACCCTCAAATAGATACAACATGTCGTGTGGACACACAAGAGGGTCAACCACACATATAACAACATAGTACAATGCACCAATTAGCATCACATGTGAAATTCCATCACAAGCCGAATCTTACCAACATGGTCGTTAGAAGAGGAAAGCCAATATAGGATCAGACCAATCTTAAGATAACTTTATCCAAAAACATTGAAAAAAGCTGAGAAGCTAGACATAGGATCTCCATGATGCCAAGACCATGCCATAAGGATTGCATAAGATAACAGGCCAATCAGGACGATCACTACCAAAAACAACAAGAAATTGTTTTACTGGAATAGGAAACAGACAAACTGAAAGGAAATCTTTTTGGGTGATGCAAGATTGCCAACGACCCAAGGATGCTCCTGTATCATCGCACTACTTCAGTTACATCATGGTATTGTCAAAATTCAATTTCAAAACCTTGGTAGTGCTTCCCAAAATTCAAGTGGAGAAATTAAATATACACTTAAGATTCTAATGTTTAACGATTAAATATTTGTTTAAGTGATATTTTATTAAAGTTGATTATGTCCCTCAAAAGTGGACACATGGGGGAGTTGTGTTGGATTTAGTCCAGAAATCAAATAAACAGGCATAACTAATAACCAAAAAGATGCAAGTGACACAAGATTATCCTAGGAAAACCCTTCTAGAGTGAGAGGAAAAACCCAGCCACAACAAATGATTTCCTTTATTGATCATAAAATGTTCAAGTGTACAACGCCTATTGCTTGATGCTATATATATATATACTTAAAGAGAGACTCTTCACATTCCAACAAAAGGTCTCTTCAATTTCCTAAAACGTGACTCTCTATTACAGTTACAACTCTTCGTATTTTCATGCCTTCATGCATGTTATACATGTCTTTACTAATATTACAATTTAATCATAAAGTCCTTTTCAACTAAAGGTGATCATAACGATAATAATGTCCAAACTTCTAGAGATAGAGATCTCTATCATAGCTACAATCTCCAACACTCCCTCTTAGCCAAAGAGAGATCTTTAGCTAGGGGATCACACAATGTTGCAACCAAATAGTCAATCTAATCACATAGATCTTGTAAAAATTCATGGAATCACTCAACATGAAAACATGTAACAATTACTCATATTCATAGAATCACTCAACAAAAAAACATGTAATAATAACTCATATTCATGGAATCACTCAACATGAAGAACTTGCGAAAAATCACATTCACTTTTCATTACAAACTCACTCAACGTGACGTTGTCATGGAATTGCTCAACATGACAAACCTACAAATAACACAATCAGCTTTCATCACAAACTTGCTCAATGTAATGATGTCATGGACTCTCTCAACATAACAAATTAGTAAGGTTTACAACCAGCATTCTATCATGAACTCTCTCAATGTGATAAAGTCAAGGACTCTCTTAACATGACTTCCAACTCCCATCACGTAATATCTCAAAGTGATAACATCATGGACTCTCTCTACATGGTACTCACTATGAATCTCTCATAAGTGAAAGAGTTATCAGATTGACCTTATAACATTAATTTAGTTTACATAAATAAAAACCCATGGTTGACAAGAAGGAAAATCACAGCCGATACTTATTTTCATCAAGAGTCTCAATATCCTATAGTATCAATAACTTATCATAGACAATGAAACTCATTAAAAGCATGCATACAAAAAGACACTCTAAACAAAAACTCTCTCTCAACAAGGATGACTCTGATTAACACAAAAGGATATTTGATGTAACCTCCCTCTGAGGTTGAACATCTCCCTCTGGAAAATATGTCCCCATGATTGCAATCAGCATTCTCGTGTTCATTAATCTCTCATGATTCAAGGAGCACCCTGCAATGTAATAATTTGGAGTAGTTATAACCAAATATTTCTTGTTTGGGATGTAAGGTATTTTGTTAAAGAGTTAGCGTGCAAACCATGTTTCAATGAAAATAAGAGTTTTCTTCCATTAATTGTCACTCCAAATTAACTTAATAAAAATAAGACCAACTGATACATCTCAAAATTTAAGATTTACATACACCAACATCCTGGGTTCATTAAAGTTAACCGCATTTCATAGACTTCATTAACTAGCGGCAATCACACAGGCATTTATTAATAATGCAGTATAAACAAATAATGAAAGGATTAACTTAGAGACAAACCCGTGACTCATTGATATGTGAAGATGAAGTGATCTGGTTCAAAACTGATGGGTATATCCCACCTTCACCGGCACACACTCCAATATAGCTGCCAACAACTCAGAGTGTTCTCTCTTGAACTCCACCGCTGTATACTACCTGTTGTGCCTTCCAAAGCTCCTGTGTCTACCACCACACACTGCCCGAAGCCTGGAAAAGATGGAGGCACGTCTTCACTCTTTGTCATGCCCGACTGGTGAAGCATTATTGTCGCTACTACTCTTCCACAACATTGCGAACACTAACCACTAAGTTTGTTGTTAATGCCAACTTTGTGAGAATCTGTCATTCCCACAAATCGATCAAACCAAACACCATGATCTGTTGTCTACTGAGTGGCATCAATTTGCTAGTTATTACGTCTACCATTCACACCCACATTTTATTGTTCTAGACATGGTCATTCTATCACAACCGTCTAATAGTTATGAAAACAATATGTAGTAAAAATCGATACCACTGAACTTGGTTTCACCTAATAAATCTCACTTCCAGTTCCTGAGATATTGTCACTTCCTCCTCGTCAATATCTGCCTAAACCTAAACAATAATTTTGAGGGGTTGGGGAGATGTCCAACTTCCTCCCACAGCTTGAGGGTTTTCTTCCTTAGAGTTAACCAGTCACATTAAAGCAACCAGGCTTTTAAAATTTGAATAAAAGCATATATTCATTTTATGCCAATCCCAAGACGGAGTCTCTTATTTATAACCTCGAAGTACGGAAAAAGTGTTGGGATAAAAGATGTGGGATTAAACTCCAATTTCATCCTGTAGTCACTTAAGTCACCTTATAAAGTAAATGTCTTAATAAAACATAAAGTAACTTTATTAAAGTACTTTAAGACATAAAAGGAGGAACTTAAGACAAATCTTCCCTTGTGACTGGCAAGCATCCTTATTGTTAATGCCGTTAATCTATCTGAATGTGGAGATAGATTAACCAAGCACCAAAAGAACTAGCATGAAAGAGCGGACATGACATGCAACTATGACAGAGAAAAATCAATCCATCATAACAAGATAAATACTGAAAATGAACATTGTTTCCATTATATAGAATGCTTATATCTTTGTGTCTAACAACATGCAAAGAGATATATACACAAGAGCGCTTCTCTAATCAATGAACTACTCGAGGCATCAATGCAAAGTAAAAATAGAGCACACCACAGTAATACTTATCTCTAGATGCACAAGAATTTGGTAAATGAGACCTCCTTCTTAGGCAACGGTCTCATTCAAAATGCTTAAACTCTTAACATCCCATTGCATTCTCTAAGTTCAAAAATACAAGCATGCAGTCTTATCATCACTGCTATACAACAAGCATCCTCCATGTTATTTAGAACCTCAACCAGTGAATAGCCGATGGCAATGCCACCAACGCCAAACGAAAATCATTTCCTTTTCCTGCATTTGGTAAAATCAAGTCCGTAAATATTTTTTAGGAATAGAGTTTGGTTTCTTGTAAAGAAGAAACACCTTGATCTCTGCTCGACAAAATGCTTTGAAGTAGCCATGAGTACCAGCAATGTTGCCAACGGAGATTCCACCATATTCCCACTTGTCATATTCTTACCACGCACTCTTCTCTTTCTATTCGGATTTAGCAAACATACAATTTTGTGACTGGGTAATACCTGGCAGCCCAACTCAACATCTCTCACGGTCTGTGCTTCCCCAACTAAGAATAGAATTTGAACTTGAAAGTGAAAAGGAAGAATGAATTGAAAAAATAATCTACAAAAAATCTTGAAAAGAGATTATCCCTGTTGTTAGATTGCACCTGTGAGTTCTTCAAGTTTCTAATTTTTTGGATTCCTAGCCATGAAGATATTTGATGTCCTTTTAATTGAATATATTTCAAGGAATTTTGTTTAACACTTTTGCAGAGGTGTTAGTATGTCATACCTCTCACTTCTTTGGATTGTGCCTGTAACTTTATCCTTGTTCATTGAAATTGTTATGCTTTTTTTTTTCCATTGAGATTGAAGAAGATTCTTGGTCTGACCTAGTTTTGGATTTGGGAGACCATTTCTAGCCTATCCATTGAGTTTGGAGGGAACCTTTTGCTGCACTATGGCCCAGGTACATGTCATACCACATGTAAGATAGGCGCAAACATTGGGAATAATTTGCCCCTTTTCTCATGGACTTTGTGATCTCTTTGTTGGTGCTTGACATATGTCATATACCATTCTGTTTAGCAAATATGAAGAGTGGATTCTTAGATCCTCCAACTGACACCTCAAATTTGCCTAAGAATTAGCCTTCTTCCATCAACATAAATTTGAGATTAGTAACCAATTGACAAGGATTACTCAAGAAATGAGAAAATCCTCCTACTCTTCAAGCTCTACAAGACCTAGGGGAGTGACACTTTGCAATACTATGAATCTAACACAATTTAAGACAACCATTGCATACAACAGAGACACTCAACATATGAATCATAATACATGTAGACTCGCACAGAATTGGCTCAATTTTGATTACATGCACATTCCATACACATCAGAGAGTAAAAAATAATTTCTAACTGCTCCTAATAACACAAAAGTTAATGTAATTTTCAGATTTAAGCATTTGGGTTCATCCAAGGTTTTCACAAGAAAGCCCAATTGACAAGTCCCTTATCCATACACAAAGTAAAAATGTAAACTACCACTAGACAATGACATAAACACAAAGCCAATGATCTTCAAACCACTGTTACATTGCAACAACGAGATCTCATTTGAGCATGTCAGTAAGATTCTTCTTAAATTTGAAAGCATTACAGTAGTCTTCAACATTCAACTAAAAGTGAAGTTCAATACGAGCCTTCAATTGAATCATTCAAATCATTGACCATTCTAACTCAAAAGAAAAACCTAAACATCATAGTAATACAGGGACGCATCCCCACCCTTTTTCCGGGATGCACCCAAGACAAGGACGCACCCAGGTCAGGGGGACAACATTCCCGCATCCCGAGTGGCGCCACTATTGGGTCGTTGTCATGCCAAGGATGAGGGGATGCCCCTTGTAGGGACAAGGGGACGGGGAAACGTCCCTCGACCCCTCCAGGGGACGAATGGACGTCTCCGTTTCGGGAGACTTAGAAAGTGCAAAATAATTAAAAGGTTTTATGATGATTTTTTATTATGTTTCTTATCCCTAGGGTATGTGGGGCCCATTAAGAGGTTGAAATCCCATAAAACCTCTATGTTTTCTCATTTCTATTCATTTTATAATTTTTCAATTTTTGCAACAGCAGCAAGAAGAAGAGTGAAGAGCTCATAAAAGGGTGCATGTTTGAGTGAAGACAAATTGGAAGGCAAAGAGCAACAAGTTGCAAGAAGAGGAGAAGGAAGATTTTTCAGCTTGGTCATGACTCAAGTGGGTCACGTCACAGTGATAATGAGATGGAATTAGAGGTCCATTCAAATTTCAACCCTCACCATGATGAAGAGACTAAGGAAACCAAATCTCAATCAGTAGAGAATTGGACACCTAGTCCACCAGCTATAGATTGCCCCTCCACTCCTTTGGCAAAGTGGGCTAGGGGTAGTTATGATCCTAAATCTCCTCTCAAACAGTTTGCAACAAGGATAACTACACAAACAGCATTAGGTGGTGGTACAAGGAGTGGAAATGCAACATTTGTGGGACAAAATGGTTTGGTAGCATCATAAGATAAGATAAAAATATTAATGTCCAATGAAAGACCACCAAAAGGTCTATGGGACTGAAAGATTACAACAAGAAAGCTGACAACAGCAGCAACACCAAACGGTGTTCGAGAAAAGTTTACAACAAAAGCGAAGAAGAAGAAGAGAGACAAAAGGAGGCGCAGAGAGCGAGGCCAAGACAAAGATTAGGAGTCCTTTCTTGGCAAAAAGAAATCAATAACAGAAGGATACAACTGCGAATGGATAGGAACTTTGATCTGTCTCTGCGAGCTCGTAAAGGAGTCTCGTTGATGTAAGAATCCAGTACGGGGTCTGATAGACCTAAAATGACCAAAAGAACTGGTAGAACTAGACAGCCTTTTCACACCATGCAAAGGAGATAAGCGTGTGGAAAAAGTAGTAATGAGCTAAGTCGATGTATGCCGGTGAGGAAGTAGTGACTGTAAAGTGTTATCACAAAGCCAGGTGGCCTCTTGAAGATAGAGTGCACGACGCAACTGGTCACAATAACCGAAGAAATCTGAAAGAGAAAAACCGTCCCAAAACAGACAATAAAATCTCCCTCTGATCTCATACTAGATAGGGCAACAAAAAATAAAGTGAGTCTCTGTCTCAAACTCAGCTAAAGTACATAGCTTATAGCTCTGCTCTGCCCTATCAATATGATGGTTGGTCTGAGCCCAAAGATGGTGAGAACCAACTCTGAAGGACCCTAGGGAGATATGCAGGCCATGAGACCACCGTCAAAATAGGTAACTAGAACGAACAATAAACCCATCACAGATCTCCAAAAAGTTCTCCTCGTAGAAGGTCACCTCGGACGTAAGCCACCAGACGGGTTAGTCCAGGTAGTGATAATGTACTGTCTATAAATATCTAGTCTAACATGCTCATTTAACTCCAATTGTGTGGGGAGAAGATGAGCAGGGGCATTTAGCGAGAACTGGTAAGGAGGGAGGTGGTCAATATCAATCCCAATCAATCTCAGCAAAGAAGATGCATGTGCATACCAACAATGAGCACAAGGGAAAGCATTAGAACTCACAATAGCAACAAAAGAACAATAAGCCAAGTAGGAGTATCTATCACGTTCACCAGCCGAGTCCAAAAAGCTACGTAGAAGATGAAGGAACCAAATCAAATCAAAAATGGCCGCAAGACTGAAGGGATGAGCACCAAACTCAGCAAGAATGATACTATGAGGAGTGAATCTGTGGCACTAATGTGCGCCGTAAGAACAAAATTTGAACCCGTTCGATTGACACCCAATAAGAACCAAGGAGAGACGGACCCCAAACCACAGAGCCATAAAGAACCATTGGTCGAACAAGGGATTTCAAGAGGGATAACTTGGACGAGGTACCTTGAAAGTGGTGTTTGAAACACTGCTTTTCAAACATAGCAAGAAAGCCCATACCCTTATTAACTCTGGACTGAATCGTCGATCTCATACTGAAGAATGGTCCTGAACCTCACCCTTAGATACATGTGATCTCAATCTCTTGTCCCTAGAAAAAGAAGAACAGTTGAGAAGTCTTTAAACAATTAAAGATCATAACCGAATCTTACCCAAGTTGACCACAAGCTGTCGCTGATCACAAAAGGAAGCCAAAGCATCAAGAAACCTCTATAAACTCTTTGGAGAAGAAGCAAGAAGAATCACAGCATCTGCAAAAAGAAGAATGGAGATTAAAACCTAGTGTAAATAACAACCATCACCTGGAAGCGATGACTTCAAAAGGAAGTCCTCGAGCTCATCAATATATAAACCAAAGTAAGTAGGGAAGAGAGGACAGCCTTGGTTGACCCCAATGGTACTACGGATTGGAACTAAGAATCCCTCTGGGGTCGTAAATCTACCCAACACAATCTTGTATAATCTCATAATAGCAGTAACATCTCAGAAATCCCAATCACCCGAAGCCTCTCAAAAAGAGCCACCTAGGAACAGAATCAAAAGCCTTGCGAAAATCAACAAAGCAACAATAAACTTTCACCAATCCGTGTCTAGCCTCCTCAATAATAGCACGTAAAGTGAAAATGTGATCCATAGTTTGATAGTCATCTCGAAAACCAGCCTGACCTCTAGTTCTACACCCTTTCCTGTTGAGCTCACTAGATAACATAGCATTCAGAGTTGTGGCATAAAATTGGCAAACGTGTGCCCAATCATAATGGTTTTGTAATTCTCAAGATCTGAGACAAGACCGGTCTTGTGAATAGGGTAAATTAGATGCTTGGACCAAGAAGTTGGGAATCCAATGCAAACCACTTTATTGAATAGTATAGAGATATAGGGGCCCAGAACTAAGGCACCAAACTTAAAGAGTTCAGCCTGGAACCCTTCGTCATCTACTGCTCAACTGCATCTCATAGATCTAATGTCCTCATTGATGAAAGAGGGGGTGAACAAGTGGTAGAAAGGAGGCGGGATGGGGTGGATAGAAGGTTGTCCAAGGATATCATAAAAAGCCATGGTATGAGAGATAAGGGAGTGAAAGTCGAGAATGGAGGACGAAGGGGAACAATGAGGAAAAAGGGTGCGCCAGAAAACCTAGGGATTGCGGATCAACGTGGAGCAAAGGGATTTGCACTAGGAAGCAGTAAAGGATCATTTCTTACAACGAAGAAAATGAAGGTAAGATGAGCGAAGGCGAGCATAGTCGGGGTAGTGAGCCTCAAAAGCAAAATGCACTGAGTGATGAAAAGCTTTGCAGTCTACATCGAACCATTGGTTCATAGGGCATGTATTACGGCATTTGCTACGAAGGGGAAGTGGAGGATGGTGAGGAATGGAAAGGATGGCAGACTTCTAAATGGTCGTCGCAAGCAAGTCAAACATTGAGGAGGTATCACAAGAATCACTAAAACACGCAGGATTGAGGTGCCTCGAAAGATGGAAGGAAAAGAGGTCACTGTCACCATCAAGGAAGCGGAAACGACTAGGGGAACGGACAACAGCAAGAGAGAGATGAGGTGACAAAAGGGGAGGCAAAAAAAGAGGAGAAATGCAAGTACAAATACTAAGGAGAGCATGGTCAGCAAGAGGAAGGCATAAGATGGTGAAGTTGTGGATAAAGGGGATGAAGGAGGAAGAGGTGAGGGCATAATCAACAACACTAGCACCTCCACAGTGAGGCCAACAAGTGAAGTGTTCAGAACCAAGGAAGCAGGAAAGACCGTTCAAGATCACAAGTCCAAAAGACTCACAAAGCTGCAGAAGATGGCGACCATAACAAGGAATCAATCCAAGAGCATCATCAAAAATACGCTAAAGCCCCAAGTAATCGGATCAATCTCAATGGAGCAGATGGAATCAGAGCAACGATCATAAAGAGGAGTGTGGACTTCTTTGGTCCTTGCATTGAAATCACTAAGAATCATGATGTCTCCCAAAGCAGCAAACTGAGAGAGACTCTTGCTAAGATCAACATAAGGGTCAACACCATCGAAACCATAGATAGAATAATGGGAGGAAGCTGGTGGGAAATAACAGATAGTAATAAAGAAATCTCTTTGACAGTGACTCTTGCAATCAATGTGGACCCACAAAAATCTGGCGAACGTATCAGAGTGGACAACATAAGTATGGCTGAAAATATCATCTCTAATCAAACAGGCCACGCCACCAGATCCACGAACCCCACCGGAAGCACGAACCTCCTCGCTACAAACAGATAACCACTAATAACCTATAAATCCCGGAAGAGGCCAAACAGGACTCTCGTGAGTCTCGGTAATGACAAGTATATTTGCGGACCCCACAACATCGTGCAAAAGACCAAGTAATGACCATAAAGAGCCATTACCATTCTAGCAGTTAACAAGTAGGGAGAAAGTGGGGGTCTCCCCCTTGTTCGACTGCTGGTGAAACCGTCATTTGGTCTTGGGGGCCTATCTCGCTTCCCATCCACTAGGGGAGGAATCCCGAATAACTACTTTGAGATTTCTAATAATTGCCCATTTACCAACACGTCTAGCCTCTGCCACAATACCACGAGCGTGTTTCAGCTCTATAACCTGAGTCTTCATGAGATCTTCATCTAGGAAAATCTTAGAAGGAAGAGAGAACAACTTCCTCTTAGCTCTGAAGCACGGAGCCTATCTGTAAGTGTGAGAAACCAAATAAACGAGACATCACCATGGCCAACCCAACATTTATCCAATGTGATGTTGAAGAGACCAAGCTGATTAGTAAGGAAAGAGCGTCCAGCTGAGACATGATTAGATATAGAAGGGGAGTCCATGGACCCATAGATTGAGCTCACGAACCCACCTTACCCTCTCATCATCAATATTCCCTTGAACCATCTTGCTGAGACTAGCTAGAGGCGTAGTAGTTGTGTTATTACAGAGGGAAGCCCACAATTTAACTTTCTATTCGATTTCAAAGATTAGAGAAGAATGCTTTGCTACGATAACAGATTGTTGCTCTTTGATGGTATCTAGCCCCTCAAGTTGCTCAATGATGAATGGATATTGGTTTGCAAACTTGCAGCCTTAGAGGTAAAAGTATCAGAAAAAAGTTGGATCAGAGATGAATTGGAGCTGGTGGTAGTCTTGAGTTCCGATATAGTATCAATCAAAGCGATAATATGCTCTTTTAGCTGCTGGTTATCCATCTCCGGCTTGGAAATCCTATTACAAAGCCTCTGATAGGTCAAAGGTTGTTGACCTTGTGAAGAACATGAATCCCCAATGTCAGACATTGCGAAGAACAAACAGAGAGCACTAGAAAACGACAACAAGAATAACAAACAAGCTCTCGCTAAGACCCATTAAAGAAGCAACAACAATTTACAGACCCATGGCTACATGAAACAACCTACAAACATGTGGCAGCAAGGAGAGGCAAAGCCCACATACAGAGAATGCAATCACAATAAGCAAAAGACCTCGCAAAGCTATAACCACTAGTAACTATGGCAAACAGAAGAAGGAAACTGTAACACACACGATAGAAGGAGGGAGAGATGTAACACACACAAGGCACGATTGTTTATAATAACATTATCCAGCACACAACAGAAGGAAGGAGGAGCAAGGGCCATCAAACATATGCAAGACTTCTCGAAAACCAGTGACCCGCCATACCTTTGAGTCCAAAACAAGGAGAGTAAAATCGTGACCCGCAACCACCAGAAATCACAATAAAAAGAAGACAACAGTAAACAATGACAACCAACGCACAAACACCTTCCCTCACACAATTCACAGACGCCATTGAAGATCGCGGGAAGAAGGATGAACAAACACAGGTGCGAAGGAAAGATTAGCAGATGCGGTCGTGTCACAGGTAGCCGTGGGAGATCATCAGTAGGTAAACATGTAATGTGCAGTACCCAACTTTGATATCTATAATGTACACTTCCTCTTTCAAACAGGCAAAGGTGTGGGTGCATGTCAGTTCTTGATGAAATCAAAAAATCTGCATTACAAAATTGAGTTCACAAAGCTTTAGGGTGTTCCTGATGACTTGGGAATTAAGGTATGCACCACCTTAACTAGTAGGCAACAGATTCAAAGGTCTTCAACAGGCTCATAAGCAAGGGCATTCACGTATTCCTACTCCAAGACCATAGCAGAGAGCTTCAGCTACGTCATGTAGAGTGGCAGCCTCAGGTACTTCCACATCTAGTGCTATGGCTGAAGCAGAATCGAGCAAGGGGAAAATAAAGATGTCATCTGAAAGTAACACCATAGCTGATTTATTTAATGCACGCATGAAAGAGGAAATAGAGGATGCCATTAATAGATTTATACTTTCCAATGGCATACCTCTTTATGTGACACGATCTCCTTATTGTAAGGAGATGATACAGCTAGTGGAAAGGGAAGAAGGACCATCATGTGTGCCACCAGGTGAGCACAATTTGCGGACTACAATCTTGGATAAAGAGTATGCCAAGTTTGGTATACATATGGAGAACATGAGGCTAGTTTGGGAAGAGTATGGGTGCAGCATCATCATGGATGGGTGGACGGACATTAGGAACCATCTACTTATCAATATCATGATTACATGCATAGAGGGGCCACTTTTTCTCAAGGCTATTGATTGTTTAGGGCATCGAAAGGATGTTGATTTTTAGTTTGACATCCTTTGGGCAACTATTAAGGAGGTTGGGCCACAAAATGTGGTCTAAGTAGTGATTAATGCAACACCTATGTGTAAAGCTGCAAGGAGACTTGTTGTGGTAGCATATATTTGGTGGACTCCATGTTGTGCCCATGCCATGAACAATGCACTAAAGGACATGGGGAAGATTGCCTGGATTAAGTGAGTAGTGAGCAATGCTAGAGATGTGCAAATGTTTATCTACAATCATTACACATCGCATGTTTTTTCAGGAGCTTTACAGAGAAGGAGATCTTGAAACTATAATCAATGCATTGTAAAACTAAACTAAATAAAAATAGTTATCACAAAAGTTTTTGGATAAAAATTTTTTGTCCATTGAAAACCAAATCATTCCTACATACTCACTTGCATAAAAATAATTACCTCTCTTTAGCACGCATGGCTTTCTAAACATTATTTTTGCACATTATCCCCTTTTTTATTATAATCATTTTACTCCTTCAGAAAACATTATGTCAAAATCCACATGCATTCACTTGGAATTTCACCCTTATTTCACCCATATATTGATGAAAATAAAACTACTAAGTTTTGCATTTCCAAATTGAGGGAATTATTTGTATGTATTGTTACACCTCCCCAAAAATCATTGCATCACTTCCTTTTTACATTCTATGAAAAGTCTAGTGAAAATGAACATCATGCGATTACACTTTGTCCCAACTATGAAACATTTATTTATTCTACCCTTCAAAACAATTCATCCCCTCTCTTTTAAGCCATTAGCTATGTTAATTTTGTTCCTTATTGTCATCATTGTTATTGTTGTGGAGATTTAAAATGTCAGACCAAGTAGTTTTTCTACTCACCTACACAGGCACACAAAGTTATTGAACCGCATTGATTCGATTCCATTGTGCATTGAGGGTTACCATTTCACTCACATTGAAACTATACATGTGCCCTAATATGTGCCTCTACATTTTACATATGTGTCTGTTGGGAATCTCTTTTGTTATGCTTTGACTGATGTCCAGACACCTCTTCTAAATCTTCCATACAATGCTCCAAAGCTCCCATTTTACCTTAGGCAAATTTAGGAGCTACAAATGTTGTCAATTTAGCTTTACACTTACCATTTGCATTTAAATGAAGTTTTTAAAGCTATTAGCCAAATCAATTTATCCAAATTCTGCACTCATTGCAAAGCATGGGACTGGATTGACGAAGGCAAGCTTCAACGAAACCACATTTCTTTGAGGCTGTTTGCAAAACAGCTCACAAGTCAGGTCCATGCCTTCACGTTTTGCAAACATATCTACACAGCATTCCTCCAACAAAATTTGGTAAAAATCCCCCTACTGCTTAGCTCAAACGGATGTGCATATCTCATTCTAAAACTCCACTTTACAAGCAATGAAAGCAATTGTCGAAGGGTTTGGAATTGGGCATTACATCTACTTTGCATTACTTGGAGTTTCTCAATCATTTTACAACATTTTCCTTCTATGTAACTCCATATTTGATGGTCACCTGTAGCCTATTCTGAGGCTCCCATTTTGGCGTAGTCACAAAGGATATCGGCAAAGGTTGTGGAATGTGGTTTTTCACATGTGATGCTTGCAATTTGTAAAGCCCCTTCCCCAAATCTATTTTGAGTATTATTGATGTGAGTTTTGTCCCACTACAACATGCATCAAATACTTAATGTTTCAAGGAGAAACACTAAACACTCAATCCTCTCTTGATATAAGGTCATCTCTCATGCTAAGCTTGCAAAGTAAGATCATGAAATGACTTCAAGGTTCCTTCGATTGTGGATACTCGCTCAATGAAATAATGTGATTTGTTGGTTATCACAAAAGGACTTACGCTATTCATTCAATGTATATGAACTCTTGCGCTTCTAAAGATTTGGCTCGATAATGTGCAACGAAAATGTAATTTGATTTTCCAACCCTTCCACTGCAAACTAAACTTAGCTTCAACTACTACTTCTACCTCTAACAAGGAATGCAAGAAATCAAGGACGGACTTGGACTCTACTAGACCTAATGTCACCAACAGCTCCACCCACCTAGTGCAAGCTTCTAAGGAATACATAAATGATTTTTACATCAATATGCTCTCTCCAATCCCATCATCTAGATACAAACCAAAGATTTAACATCAATTGAAGTTAAGTGTTTTCATTGGCGTACCACACGAGGCACCCTTACCATCGACAAAAGGCTAGTGGCCCGGATTTGTTCAGTCTAAAAAAGTAAACATCCACAACAACTTTCATTCAGCTAAACTAATTCAACATTAAAAGAAATCTACTCCAAGTGAAAGATTGAGGAAACCATGCAATACTACAAAGGAATATTATGTAATCCACCATGAAGGACCAACAATGAAATATCAATTAGTTTGACAAGTATTATAGCAACAATTTAATCAAGTCTCTCCCTTAGTTAGCCTAATCTAATCTCCCAACTCTCTACTACCTCCAATCTCTAAGCTGATCTAATCTTCTAAGATCGTCTAATCTAATAATGACAAATGAGAAGGCCTTGGCCTTTTATAGTAGTTTCATTACAACGAGGGGCCAAGATTTGTTAAGGATTAATGAGACAAAAATAACAATTACATGCAAATATATCCAATATCAAAAAATAATAATGCACACGTAAGAGAACACAAAATACAAAGATTTAATGTGGTTCACCCAATCCCTGGGCTACATCCGCCAAACTACGAGTCCAATATTTTTATTATCCAGTGATTACAACATAATTACAATCTGTTATCCCTTACAATACTGCCATAAGAAGCTACAATCTCACCATACACTAATGAAATCCCTAACCCTAAGCCATTTTATACAAGCTTTTGACGCTTACAAAATTAGGGCTAGATAATTTTGACAAGTTAACCTAACAAACCCTTGACGAGTCAACCTTGGTAAATGGTTGACAAGCCAACTCAAAAATCCTTGACAAGTCAACCTCAAAGAATTTATGAAAAGTGTACGGTACTTCCCTGATTAGTCACCACATATCAACAATCTCCCACTTGGAGACCGGTCCTATAGCAATACTGCTACCACATGAGGCTCCCACTGGATTGAACCACCCTAGACTCAGTTGTTCCTTTATTCTGTTCAATCTAGAAGACCAACCAAAGTTGAAGAGTTCATTTTCTCCATTGTCACTACCTTTGTAAACATATCTGCCAGACTATCATCTATATGTATCTTGTCCAATGTTAACTGTCTATCATCCAAAACTCACTGAATGAAATGGTATCGCAACTGTATGTGTTTTGTCTTAAAATGCAGAGCAAAATTCTTCGCAAGATGAATGGCACTCTAACTATCTGCATACAAATAATTATCCCTCTGAGGATATCCCAATTCTTCCATGAAGAATTGAAGCCATATCATCTCCTCGTTGCCTCTGTAGCAGCGACATACTTTGCCTCTATAGTGGAAAAAGCATTCACCTTCTGTAACTGATAAAGCCATCTCACTATTGTCCCACCAACAATAAATACATAACCTGTAGTACTCCACCTGGTATCAAGATCCCCTGCCAATTCTGAGTCAACATAGCCCTGTAAATCAGTAGTAGATCCCCCAAAATGTGAACACTTACTAGATGTTCCCCTCAAGTATTTGAGAATCCATTTGACTACATTCCAATGCTCAACCCCAGCATGATTCGTATACCTGCTAACAACTCCCACTGCATGTGCAATATCTGGCCTAGTACATACCATGGCATACATTAAGCTCCCTGCAATTGAAGCATAAGGGACCCTGAATATCTTATCCTTCTCTTCTTGCGTCTTTGGACACATCTCCATAGTCAATTTTAAATGACCAGGCAAAGGTGTGCTGAACAAAGATTAGAAAAGGTGTACAGTACTTCCCTGATCAGGCACCACATATCAACAAGATTGAGTTAAGATCCAAAGCTGAAATCTTTTCCCACAAACCCCAATTAGGGTTGCCAAATTTTTAACCAATTACATGAAGGCAACAACTCAAGGGGGCCAATAAGAAAATTACAATGATTTTGATAGCCAATGAGAAAATAAAACACTTGGCACAATTTGATTGACTCTACTTGAAATTAAATTTTTCAATTGGAGACAAACAATTGCCACCTCATTATTCATATCGTGTGCTTGGAGTCTTGGCTTCTGGAGTATCTCCCAACATTTGCGATTTTCTCCATCCTTCGAAATTGCCTCATGGAATCGACTTGAACTACTTGCATCTTCGTGAACTTGGTCTTTCTTGATTCTCCTTGGATATGTCCTCATGTAGCTGGATCCTATGTGCTTTCCTAAATTTGCTCTTGATTTCAATCTAACTTTGCGAGTTGATAGCCTGAACATGAATCCTTCCTTCTCACTTGAGTCCTCGTGATTGAGCCATCTCGTTGAAATATCCACTTGAAGTTTTGAGGCCTTGATCATCACCTTGCCCTCTAGCTTCTCCTCCTTGAATTCGCCTTGCTAATTTCTAGTTGGCATGACGATGGCGGGTATGTGCACCAACAATGCTCTGATTTTCTAAGGTGTTCAGAGAATGAATTTTGATTCAACACTCCTCCTTGAATTCATCTTATAAACAAAGGAGAAAAGCATTAAGCTTGTAAAAGAAGACCTGAAAATAAAATCACATCAATAATAAACAAACTTCATCCCAATTTAAGACCAATCATTTTGCAAAGTTGAGGCAAACTTTAATATCATCCCAAGTCAAAACCATTTATTATTATTATTTTTATTTTTTATTTCTAATTTTGGTCACTCTCTCCTCAATTTTTTATTTGCGAGGAGGTAGGATGGCTTTGGTGATCAAAAAAGGATGAGAGTTGGTTTGGGTAAGTCCCAAGACATAGGAAATTTTCCAGAACATATGTTCTCGAAATTTCTCATTTCAACATTCCTTGGTGATTCCTTGTTCTATTATTTCTCATGGTGTTTCCCTCATGCTAGAAATCGATCTTCTAATGCCTTAAAGGATGGTAAAACTTGGGAGACTCAGTATGGGAAAATTCCAAGATATGGGAAATTTCCCCAGAAAGGAGATTTTTCAGAGATGGGAAAGGAAATTTCCCCAAAGGGAGATTTCCAAGAGATGGGAAACTTCCACCAAGATCTGGTTCTCTCATAAACTTCGTCCCATTTCTCAAACACACAAACCCTTCTCTCCCAGACTAAAAATTCCACTCTCCACTTGGACTTTGGCTACGAAAACTCCTCTAAGTGGCACTAAAGTGCTTACACAAACCTGAGACCAAAATTTGCTCAAACTTACAACTGACGACCCTACTCGTGTCTCTGAATTTTGCAATAGATGTCTACTCGCAACTTTTGTAATGGCATGGATGGAATATGTTGGCAAAGTAGTGCTAGAGCACCAAACCTTTAAAATGTCTCATGAATGTTATTTGCATTTGTTTTCCTTTTGCAATGTTTCATCCATGTTTGTAAGGTCTTAAAGACCATTTGAATCAAAATTATTCAATTTGTAAGGCTTTAAGAGCCATTTTTATTCAAAGAGACCTATATAGTCCTGACAAGGTCAACTATGGTCAAAGGGTCAAAGGTACCCAAAAGTGGTCGGAAATGTTGTAACAAGACTTGTTTATCCATTTTAGGGTGTTTGAGGTGTGCAAGAGGGATTTTACAACGTTTGGTAGTATTTTGTCAAAAAGTGCAAAAGTAAAAAGTTAGAACATTACAACTTTGATGCAAAAGGGGAAAGAGTTCAGTCCTAGAGTTGGTTACAACAGTTGGAAAGTTCATGGAGGGTTATAAAACTAATTTATGGTCGACACAAGGCATGGTGGACAAGTTTGGAGGGGAATTTTCAAAAAACACTCATGGAAAACCCTGACTGTCAGTCGGATTTGAGAATGGCTCATGTATGATGTAGATTCGTTATGTAATTGCTTTTGGAGAATAGATCAATGGAATAGCTTTCATATGAACAAATTCTTAAGCATTTTAATGATGTATTTTGCAAGATATGATTGTTTTTCCAAAAGCTGACAAAACCGTCTTCTAGGACAAACAAAGAGCATTAAAATTATGCATCTTTCAATATATATGGTGGAAGAACTTAATTCTTTTTGCAATGGAAGGTTTATATGCATGCTTAAATACTTCAAAGTGGCAGGTTAAAAGAAGATGGTTTGGTGGCATTTCAAGGAAGCCATAGGACCACTGCTACAGTGTTTTAACTATAATCAAGGAGGTCTATACCAATCTAGAGTTAGCCATGCATACAAGCATTTGTATGATCTTCATGGACTGTCTCTTTGTTGATCACTGTGCGGTAAATCCGATTTATGAAAATCAGTAATGAGAGTTGTTTATTCTAGTTGCAGACAAAAAGAAACTTGCTTTGTGTGATCACATGTTGTTTGGTTGATGAGTGTCTCTGGAATCCATAAAAACCCTTGAATGTTCAAATCAACCACGTGTCAATACAATGTGTGACGACCGTGATCAAACAGTGAGGGTTGACAGATGTTCACTGATTTGTTATTGAAGTCTTTCATCTGTGGATGGTGTTGTAATTAGTGTGAAAGAGAAAGTAAGCTCTCCGTATATCAGTCTGATCAATGAATGGGCTCTTAAAAAATCAGCTTCTACCCCTATTTGGTCAAGTCTGGTTTGTCACAGTCAGGAACAAACCATGTAATGTGTTGAGTTACCTCTTTTTTCATCAGCTGATCATTGGATAATGTCCTTTGAATTCATATTGAAAGGTATTGTAAAGTTAATAATGATATGTTGTATTAAGTCTATCAAGAATGAATCTAAGGTTATGAAGAAACCCATGTTGTCCAATAACAGCGACCACTAACTGGAAGTTGGCTGGTAATTGAGAGTTGTGATTAATTAAGACCTAATAGCCTTTTGGAATCTAATTTTGCATCAGACATGACAGTTAGAGTTCTCTGATTCTTTTGGCTGTCAGAATGCAAAGACGATATGTTGGAGTTGTTTTAAGGTGTCTTCAAGTGAATTGGCCCTTGTAAGCATTATTGAAGTTCCTATTGTTGGCAATTTGTGAATGTAATACTTATGAAGAAGACTAATGGCTAAAGAAGAATGGATGTGATGAAACACTCGTGAAGTCTCAAGGAGAATAATTTAATCTTGTTAGACGCCTTATTGAATCAGGTTAAAAGTGTTGAGTTAGATTTGGGTTAGTAGTACCCTTGATGATCTAAGGTTTGTGACAGATTCTGTGCATCACAAAAGTTGTAGATCCTGGCAACACACCTTCCCATCATATTTGCTTCTATGTTTTCAAAACTTGATCTGCAGATCCGCTTTGTAAACATCCGTGAAATGCTGCTTTTTCCTGAAGGAAACCTGTCAAATATTTCACTCTGCATACCCTGGAATCATTTCGCTATTGATCTGTCACTACTAGTCAAAATACAGGACATTGATTCCAAAGGTGAAAAAGTAAAGAAAACCCTAAGGTCTCCTCTCTACAACACGATAGGGCAACACTGGCTTGCTCACTCAGTAGTTTGTAGCAGCACATTAGTAGCCAATGCGCACGAAGACATTAGAAAAACTTTATCGTTGATGCAGAAAATCAGTTGATAACCATGCAACTTGATGGCTAGCTGAAAACAAGAAATTCCCCTGGCTAGCTCCCAAGGTGAGGACTAAAAAATATTTTCATCAAGCTTATGAGCAATCCATCTTGTTTCCTTTAATTTTATCCATAGTAGCATGGGTACTCATACCCATACCCATGAAACGTGTACCAGGTACTGGTACATGTACCCATGTACCCAATAGTGGGTACTCAGTTGAGAGCATCATAGCTAAGGACCTTGATTAAGATTTCTAATTTTTGATTCAGTTTTTTGTTTGCATGTCAGCTTTCTGTTTATAAAGCTTAATTCAATATGTATTCATTTGAAACTTTGATACAATAATAGTGAACTTTATCACCGTTCAAGTCAGAAGTTTATCGTTTGTAATATTTCATTGTTATGTGATTTATGATCTTCTTGTTCATGCTTAAAGTTTGCCTTCTCGGTTAAGCATCTAAACATTTCGCATTTTTTATTATTACAAACATATTGCAAAGCTTAAACTGAAAATAATATATTACATCTGGAAACTTGATCACTGTCCTTGTTTTGAAAACTCATTGTCATAACACATATTTTTAAATTTTCTATAAAATATTTAATTATATTAAAAAGATTGACATACCCAAGCACCCCCTTCCCCTATTTTGAAAAACAGCCATACCCGTACCTGTCCTCATATTCAAAATACCCAAGTAACCCCAACCCTGTGCAACCTTGATTTCACCAATGTTTTGTTTTGTTTTGTGTGTGTAGAAGGAAACTCGCACTTTTGGCAATCACCCTGAAGATAACAATATTTTACTTTGCACTGTCCTTTAATCTGAACAACATTAGAAAGCTTGAGCACTCGTTGAGACATTTTCTCACCCCAGTGAGCCAACGAGTTATGATTTTGTTTCCTTCAATGATGAGACCCACGAACATTTGATGTCCTCAAAGTATTTCAAAATATTTAAATATTCTTCAGGTTTTTACTTTTGCTAAAACATTTGCACCTTCTTGACGAACCAATCCTGGAAGACAACTATTGCCAACACTCTTGTCCATGTCACATAAATCTGTTATGAAAATCCTTATTTAAATCATATTTAAATCATATAATGATTTAACTAAATAGAACAATAGAATTGCACTTGAAGACGCAGTGACAACACAATGAGGAAAGTTGGGTCCCCTTGTGGTCCAGTTAATAAAAAATTTGTTTGCCATCAACCGGACAATGAAAATGATCAAAACCATTCCCGATGCATCTGGATTGAGAAAATACGAAGCAGATGATCACTGAAGTGTGATTCTCAACCCCTCTCCATACTGTTCAAAACAAGCAAGGAGCTTCAGGAACTGCCTTAAAAAATTGACTAAATCATGCCATGGGACGCTGCAAATTGAGAGGCATGTAGACTCATAAACTAGAAATATACTAGAAATCATGTCTGATTTTACTTGACACTTCTTGGGGCATGAAATTTTTACCCTCAAAGCTAGCTACTGAAACTGAACATGTCTAAACACAACAAATTGCATTTCATTTTACCCTTGTAAATATATCAAATACCACTCTGAGACCAGACAGCTATATATGGAGCTACATTTACACATGGAGAACAGAAGGAACCAATCCACTAAGCAAGAAACTCATCTCGAACCAAATTATTAATGTTCAAAGTAGTCTCTCTTGAAAACATATTAACCACTGTGAGACCAAACAGCTATATATGGAGCTACATTTACATGTGGAGAACAGAAGGAACCAATCCACTAAGCAAAAAACTCATCTCGAACCAAATTATTAATGTTCAAAGTATACTCTCTGGAAAACCTATTAACATGCAACTGCAAACTGCAAAACATGATAAAAGGCAAATGATTTGATCTTGGTAAAAATATGAAACAAACTCTTGGGAGCATTAAACTTTGCACATGAGTAACCTGATATTGTAATGTCCCCATTTTTTAGCAGGCTCCTACAGTCGTCTTGGTCATTTCATCATCGCGAACCTTGTGACATAATAGCGGGATTTGAGCAATGTTACAAGGTGACTCACACCCCCCTCCCAAACCTCGAAGTACCCATCCCCAAGACATCCCCACATCGAGTACTCACGTACCCAAGTACCCCCACCTCTACCATTCCACAACCATGTTGCCACTGGAATGGAGACTTGGATTTCTATTTGAATTTTGATTTTTTAATGTTACTATTGGGTATGTAATATGCTACTATGTTGACTGTTCAATGGTTCTAGATCATATTGCAATTTTGCTATGTTCAAATATTTTAATTTGGTATGTTCTACTGAAACATCATTTCATAACAAGCATTTCAAGTTCTATATGTATACTATACAACACACCTCCCTGCCCCATCCTCCTCTTGTTGTTGTCCCCTAGCCGTCGCCCCGTCGTCCTGAAAATGAGGCCCATTTCCCCCTGTCCCAGAAACTCGTCCTAATGTCTTGTCATCCCACCATCCCCCAGTACTGGTGTGACATTGGATTTGAGGGTATCAATTGTAGGGTTATAGGCTTTCCAACGGCCTATGCTGAGTTTTACTCAGTTTTGACAAGCTTACTATTTATAGTAACTCAACAATTGGTTCCAATGAGCTCTGTTGAGTTAGAGGGGAGTTGAGTGATTCTCTCAATTTGTATTTTGAGCTTCTGGTTTGGGCTCCAATAATCTTGGAGGGACTCTCTATTTATAGTAAATCACATTGCCTGATTCATTCATTGTCTTTCTTCATCAGGATCACTCTATTGTTGCCAAATTTCGATTTTGATGCTTCTTCAATCATTTTCACAATATGGGTGAATTATTATTATTATTCATCTAAATAGGCCGAGGTTGTTATTTTTGCTGCTATTGTACTTTGGCTACCTTAGTGTCATAGCTTGTTAGAACCGGGTTGGAAAGTTTAAAATCTTGGGCACAAGAAAGAGTGGCCTATGTGTTATAATGTTATGATATAGTTGAAACGGTCATTTTTTGGAGCCAAAATAAATTAATAAATTATATTATATGGCATGTTATAAAATAATGTTGTGTTGAGGAAGTTTTTAAGCGAAGTTACATTTGGGAAACTTTGTGCCAATGGGGGTTATAAATATGATTTCATTCTAATGGAAAAGCATCGGATTGAATTTTATTTACTTTTGTTACTTTGTGGTTTTCTGAGTTTACTAATTCTCAAATCCCTTGCTGAAGTATAAGGGTTTTGGTCTAAGATTGTGAGAAGCGCCTGGCAATTCACAACTGAGGTATTGTGGATTGATTCTGAGAATTGCAAATTATTGCAGAGGTACAATAATTTGCCCATTGCTTTTCTTATGTGTCTCACTATGCTTGAGAAGTTGTTCTATGCTAAAGAATTCGACTGGTTGGGTGAGAGAATTGGTTGCACATCAAAGGGCAAACACCTGCAACTCAATTTGTGAGTAGTTAATGTGTTTTGTGGAGCTGCTGATTCATCCTGTGGCAGCATTGGAACATTCTAGGGGGCTGAGTTCCAATCCGAAACCCTGCTATCCATCTAGCAAGGCCTGCATTTCCACTTTACAAACCTGCGTTACTTCTTTCGGGGTATGCTTTCCCTTATTCAGGGCCTGCGTTAATTATACTGGATGCCAATATTCAGTTTGGTAGCCATAAAATAATTGCCTATAACCTGCGATAATTATCAAAAGGGCTGTGTGTGCAAAGCTGGGACAACATTAGATCTGCTTTGGTGAAGTTTGACAAATGTCTGTTGGAGGTTAATCCCTGAGGACAATTTGAGCCATTCCAGACTTGCAGGGAAGTCATAAACAGAGCAGCATTGGTGAATTATTGTTGTAGACCGATTGAAGCTGAAGTTACAGGTTCCATATTTTGTAATTATTTTCATGCGAGATGTCCATTTGAAAGACAATAAATGAAATTGCAATAGGGTTCACTTCAAAAATCTAGTCATCATTTGGCATAGCAAACATTTTCTTGAAATCTGAACTATTTAGACAAACATCATTGTTATTCAGAAAATTGCTTTCATTTATTCAGAAATTGGAGTGAACTGTAATTGGAATTTTTATTGATGTAACGTCCAATCAATGAATTGTGGAGAAAACTGTGGTTGTTAGTCATAACCGGACTAAGGGTTATTACAGTGGTATCAGATCCGTTTCCTAGCATCCTGTGGGATAGGAAATTCGTTTTTATTTCAGATATGTTGTTGTTTTGGAGTGACCACCACTCACATTTTTCAGTTATGGACAGACCCAGGAGGTCTAGTAGTTCTATGAGTTGGCGGAGCAATGTTAAAAATAGTGAGAATATGAATGCTTTGCGGAAGAGTATGGAAACACTTAAGCTACATCAGAAGAGGTCGGGGGCAAGGTTGTCAAGTCCGGCAATGGTGGATAGGGCAACGAGATACATCGTTTATACTTTTTTCCCCAGCACCGAGGATGCAGGGAAGGAGGCTTCAGTTTACCCCGACAGGTGACCATGATGCAAATGTTGTTGATGTATAGCATCAGTCGAAGTGATATTGAGCATTTGAATGAACATTGTTTATATTACTAATAAGAATTATATATATATATATATATATATACACACGTCTCTCTCTCTCTCTCTCTCTCTCTCTCTCTCTCTCTCTCTCTCTCTCTCTCTCTCTCTCTCTATATATATATATATATATATATATGTTTGATTATTTATAAATGACTTCGCTTGTCATATCGGGCTCTTGTTATATGTAGAGACAAATGAAACTGTGCACCGAATGGTTATCGGTTGAGATTGTTAACTACCGAATTAAGATTACTCATGGCTTAGTATTATGTCCACGTAGGGACATGACCTTACATGGCCATTGGCCACGTAGAGTCATGTCTCTATGGAGACATATTACCACACTTATATATTCCAGGAGTTATCGGCAGTCTGGAATCAATAACAAGGCATTCTCAGACTCAACAATCACTCCAACAATAAAGACTCTGATCATTATTCAGTCATAGCAATTATATCTGCAAGCAAGACATTGATTACAGCAAGCCCATCCTCCTCCAGTGAATACACAGTTCCAAAGATCTACACAATCAGAGCAAGCACAATCACAGAATCAGATTGGTAAGTAAATCTGAGTCTAGCATATTCCATCAATTATTATATCACTTGTTACTAGCAGAGATTCTGATTTAACATGGTATCAGAGCCATCCTGATAAGAATATATATATTTTCCAGAATTAAAATTAAAACTCAGATTTATCAATATTAAATTTTATCCTCAAATTCAAAATGGTTAATCATGTAAGATTAGAGGATAGACTTGAGGGGGCATCAAATTTTTCATCATGGAAAATTCGAGTAATGATAGTACTATGCTAAATGGAGTTAGAAGAGTACATAGAATCAAACAAATCAATACCTGAAAATGATCCAGATAAAACAACATTGAAAGGGAACAACAACAAGGCCATGAAAATTATTATAGACTCAGTGAAGGATCATATTCTTCCTTCTATATCGAGTCTTAAAACTTCTTTTTGAGATGTTTTCCATTATAAAGAATACTTTTGAAATTAATAACACAACCAGATTGCTAACATTGAAGCAAGATCTACTATACGTCAAAATGAATAATGGAGAAACTATTACGTCCTATGTCCTAAGAATCTCAGCATTGAAAGATCAACTTGCAACCATTGGAAATGAAGTAGATGACAAAGAACTTAGCATTATAGCCCTAAAAGGACTACCACTATCTTGGGAGACATTTATTCATGGACTAAGTTCTCGACCACAACTTCCTAAGTTTGGACTACTCAAAAACAAATGCACTCAAGAAGACTCGAGATTAATTACGAGAGGAATCATTTCAAATCAAGAGGGAGAATTTCAAGCTCTTCAAGCCAGTACCAATAATAAGGGAAAAAGAAAGGGAATTCATCAAGACAACAAGGAATTCAACAAAACATACAAGAAAAGAGATTGGTTCAAAGTACAATGCTTCAAATGTGACAAATTTGGTCACACTCATAACTTTTGTCCAGAACGGGAGAAAATTCAAGCAGCCCTAGCGGAAGTTAAGTATGAAAAGGATGCAAGTCTTGCATTTTAAGTTGTTGAACAAAGAGATAAATTGGATAAATTTAAAAGAGAATCCCATAGTGAGGAATCATAGGGAGAGTGATACATTTCCAAAGTTCAAATACATAAGTGACGTATGCAATGTTGTACTCAGAGAAATCAGTTATCTATAAATTTAGTTTTTGAATCAGAGATATGGTATATCAAGATTGATGAGCAAACGACAAATATTCTTACTGAACCTCTTGCCAATGTTAAATTGGAATATTTCAGCGGAAAACTTGATATGATCAAATTGTAATTTTTGAATATTGAACTTGAGTTTCAATTTATGTGTGTTTATGCTTCTAAGTTGAATAGTTGCATCAGATATGTAATGAAAGATGATGATCTTTCAGAGACATATATTTTGAAGGTAATCTTTGTAAGGTGACGATCTTACAAATGATAGGCCTGTTATTATGACAGTTTTATGATTACTCTAGATATTGTTTTGGACAATTAAAGATCATAATGTATGTTATGATAGTGTTCATAACATGGTGATTGTAATTATTTGACAAGTCACTATTTCAAAGTGTTAAAGTCAAATAATGTATTGTGTATAGATATCTTTAATTCTGATATCTCTTAAAGTTGTCACTTCTCCCTTGCTAAGAGGGAGTTTTGATATATAGCATCAGTCAAAGTGATATTGAGCATTTGAATGAACATTGTTTATATTACTGATAAGAATAATATATGTATACATCGTTTATATTACTGATAAGAATAATATATGTATACATCGTTTATATTACTGATAAGAATAATATATGTATATATATATATATACACACACACATATATATTTATATATATGTGTGTGTATGTATATGTATATATATATATGTATGTATATGTATGTATATATATGTATGTATATGTATACATATATATGTATGTATATGTATATATATGTATGTATATGTATATACATACATACATACATATACATATACATACATATATATATACATATACATACACACACACATATATATAAATATGTGTGTGTATATATATATGTGTGTGTACACACATATTTATATATGTATGTGTACACACATATTTATATATATGTGTGTGTGTATGTATATGTATACATATGTATGTATGTATGTATATGTATATACATATATGTATACATATACATACATACATATGTATACATATACACATATACATACATACATATGTATACATATACATACATACATATATATACATATACATACATATATATACATATACATACATATATATATACATATACATATACACACACATATATATAAATATATATGTGCGTGTGTATATATATATACATATATTATTCTTATCAGTAATATAAACAATGTATACATATATATGTATATGTATATGTATATATATATATACATATATATATGTATATGTATATACATATACATATACATACATATATACATATATGTATGTATGTGTTTGATTATTTATAAATGACTTTACATATCATATCGGGCTCTTTTTATAAGTAGAGACAAATGAAACTGTGTACTGAATGGTTATCGGGTGAGATTGTTAACTACCGAATTAAGATTACTCATGGTTTAGCATTATGTCTATGTAGGGATATGACCCAGTCATGTCTCTACAGAGACATATTAGCACACTTATATATCCTAGGAGTTATTGGCAGTATAGAATCAATATCAAGGTATTCTCGGACTCAACAATCACTCCAACAATAAAGACTGTGATCATTATTCAGTCATAGCGATTATATCTACAAGCAAGACATTGATTACAGCAAGCCCGTCCTCCTTGAGTGAATACATAGTCTCAAAAATCAGCACAATCACAGAATCAGATTGATGAGTAAATCTGAGTCTAGCATATTCCATCAATTATTATATCACTTGTTCCTATTAGAGATCCTGATTTAATAGATGTAACTGTGTTTAGTATGGCACCCACTAGTCCTATTTGCAATGTTGATAATGGACTTATTTCACAAAGACATGTAGATGTGTCATTGCCATTGGTGGACAGCAACACTGAGCTTTAGCATGTTAAGGGTTCTAAAGTTGTTGTTGCAAAGGGTGTAGACTCGGATGGAGCAATTGTTACCACTGATTTTTCAAACTATCTCGAGGAGGGGATTGTAATTGGAGATTTATATGTCAATTGTTCTAGTGTTGCTCCTGAGCAGGGGGCAGCATCTTTCTCAATTGGGATAGACAAGAGCATGGAGTTATCTAGCTATGATATTAGTGATTTGGGTGTTACCGTGGAGTCAACAGATGTTGGATCATGCTCTAGCATTATTGATTCACAACTTGACATTGAGTCATGTGTGCACACTGCAGAGTCAAGTGATAGCAGTTGAGCATCTGTTAGAAGATGTGGATACCAATAGTATGGATACCTCTGATAATTTGTTGGATGATGCTATGAGTTGCACTGGGTATGATATCCCTTGCCAAATATTAGGTGATGACTCCGAGGAGGTTTTGGATGGGTCCCAGGATCAGGATTTACAGGGACTTTCCTGTTGAGGGGGGACGAGAGTCATCCGAGGAGTGTGATACTGTGTGGGATTCTGCTTCTTCTAAGGAGGTGTCGGTTGAGGTACCGAGTAGTTGTATCTCGGTTGCTGATGTGTGCGAGGACGGTAGCACACATGCAGTGAGCAATCTTGTGGTGATCAGTTCTGATTCAGTTTCGTATCACATTGCAAATAGTAAGGCAATGAGTTTGCATAGGAGGCAGGAGTTACAAAGGCATCATGCAACTAGTCAGCTAAAGGTGAGTAATAGTGACATCTCTTTAGCTCTTGAGCATTATGATGTTATCCATCAAATGCTAGATGCATCCGATTAGGGTGTTCCTATGTTAGATGAGCACGGTGATAGTAGTCTTTCCCTAGCAGAGGTTTATGCGCTTCGAGAGGTTGTCAGGATCTTGAAGCATAATTATTCTTGTTAAAGTTGTGGCTTCAATTGGATTGATTCGATCTAATATACATCATTGTTATTGGTAAATCATCATTTCCTACATATACTAGTCCATGTTAAATAATATATATTATTGTATATATATATATATATATTGTTATACATATTATTATTTATATTAATCTAATATTATTAAGTGATGATTACACCAAAGAGACATGTCTCTTCATCAGACATGTCTCCTCCTCTCATATTTATATGAGATCCAAATCTGCACTTGGAACATATCAATGACAATGGCAATATTAGTACATTTGCAGAAAACAATCCATGTTACTCAATAGTTCTCAGTTGGTAGCTAATAGGTATTAGCTTCTTAAGTAAGGTAGTACCTATTATGAGACATTGTTAGGGAAAGAGGAGATGTTTGAGCTCACCCATGAGCTTGAGGTGAATGTGGACTCACTATAGAGTACCTAGTTGGCTTCCCAGGAATCACAGTCACAGTTGGATGAGGTGATCGTGGAGTTGGAGCATGTTCAATCCACACTAGTCACAGATCCAGTTCAGCTTCAAATGGTGGTGAATGATGGCTTCCACGGTTGGGGATGAGGGACGTGATGATGTGATAGTTGTATCTATTCAGGATATGGGTGTCGTGGGTACAGAGGAGGTGAGAGTATCAATGGAGATGAGCTCTCATGGTGATTCGCTTCCCTCTGCTAGAAGCAAATCTATTTCTTCATTTCATACAGTTGGTAGCATTGGACAGTTGGCAGTGCCACGTATTGAGAGGGATTAGTTGTGGGTCGCAGGGGAGCAGGTTGACACTTCCACATAATTTATACTACACCAAGTCATTCATGAAGCATTTACTTGAGAGTTCAAATTTGTGGGAGGATTCATATAGAGTACCTAAAGGGGACTCTAATTCAAGGCTCTTGTGCTATATGACGATTGGTGGGAAAGATTGTAGAGACCTTGGCTACAATGCTACCCAACAAGGATTTTATGGTTGGGTTTGATGAGCGACTTGCCAAGGATCCTGCCCAGCCAGTAATTGTGCGGTGTCAGAGTTTGGAGCCATCTTCTAAATCCCAATTTGGTGTTGATGAGCCATGGATAGAGACTGGGGCTTTCTATTAGCATTACACAGTGGGGTGTGCTCATTGTGACCCACAGGTAGAGGATTTGGTTTCACATTGGTGTGGGTTGGTTCCAATTTCATACCATCCATTATGGAATGGGATAGCACCATCTTTTACAAATGGGATCGACAATTTCATGTTAGACCACTTGCAGTATCGACACACCTAAGACAGCTTAGCAGAGGTTGGAGTTAGTGGTAGTGTTTCAAGCATCTATGGTTGTTACCATCTCCATAGTGCAATTAGGTGTGATTGTTAGTGTGATGGGGACTCAAGTGTTAACAGAGTTGGTGTTTCAATTGGGTTGAATTTTGATGAGTTGTTACCTCCATCAGCACCTACAATTAGTTTTTAGATGATTTAGTTTTGATATCCATTGTTTGGGTGTTGGTGCTTCACGGGCCAGTTGCATGCAACAATGATATTGCACAGTTTCACCCTTGAGATCCAAGTGGATTGTGGTGTACATTTTTTGCTCTAGGATTGCTTGGGGACAACCAATCTTAGGGAGGGAGGACTGTAAGTTTTGGCTCAATTTTGACAAACTTACTATTTATAGTAAGTCAACAGTTGGGTCTGAGGAGCTTAGTTTAGTAAGAGGAGTTGAGTGATGCTCTCAATTTTTATTTCAAGCTTCTGATTTGGGCGCCAAGAATCCTAGAGGGAGCGTCTATTTAAAGTAAGTCGCCCCGTCTGGTTCATTCATCGTCTTTCTTCATCAGGATCACTCTGGTGTTGTCAGATTTTGGTAAGTTTTAAATCTTGGGCACAAGGAACAATGGCCTTGTGTGTGATAATGTTATGATATGGTTGAAAAGGTTGTTTTTGGGAGCCAAAAGAACTTAATAAATTATATCATATGGCACGTTATGAAATGATGTTGAGTTGAGAAAGCTTTCAAGTGAAGTTGTATTTGGGAAACTTTGTGCCAATGAGGGTTATAAATATGAGCTCATTCTAATAGAAAAGTATCCGATTGAATTTTATTTGCTTTCGTTAAATTCTGATTTTTCGCGTTTACTAATTCTCAAATCCCTTGCTGAAGTACAAGGGTTTGGTCTAAGATTCTAAGAAGTGTATGGCAATTCACAACTGAGGTATTGTGGATTGATTATGAGAATTGCAAATTATTGTTGAGGTATAATAATTTGCACATTGCTTTTCTTTTGTGTCTCACTAAGCTTGAGAAGTTGTTCTATGTTGAAGAATTCGACTAATTGGGCGAGTGAATTGGTTGCACATTGAAGGACAAACACCTGCAATTCAATTCGTGAGAAGTTGATGTGTTTTGTGGAGCTACCAATTCATCATGTGGCAGCATTGGAAAGTTCTAAGGGGGGTTGTGTTTCAATCTAAAAGCCTGTGATCCATCTAGCAAGGCCTACAATTCCACTTTACAAACCTATGTTACTTCTTTTAGGGTCCGCTTTCCCTTATTCAAGACCTTCGTTAATTATACTGGACACCAACATCCAATTTGGAAGCCATTAAAGAATTGCCTATAACCTGCGATAATTATCAAAAGCGTTGCGCGTGCAAAGCTAGGAAAACATTGGATCTACTTTGGTGATGTTTCACAAACGCCTATTGGAGGTTAATCCCTGTGGGCAATTTGAGTAATTCTAGACTTGTTGGGGAGTTAAAAATATAGCAGCGTTGGAGAATTATTGTTGCAAACCAATTGAAGTTGAAGTTACAAGTTCCATATTTTGTAATTATTTTCATGTAAAATGTCCATTTGAAAGATAATAAATGAAATTGCAATTGGGTTCACTTCAAAATTCTAGTGATCATTTGGCATAGCAAACATTTTTTGAAATCTGAACTGGTTAGACAAACATCATTGTTATTCAAAAAATTACTTTAATTTATTTGGAAATTGGAGTGAACTGTAATTGGAAATTCACTACATACCCCAAGGATTCGTCCCAACCTAAAACCCATGTTTCTGAGATGGGGACGTCCTCGGGACTAAGGCACAGATATGGTGCATCCCCCTATCGTCCCCAGCTATGCAAAAAAGCAAAGAGACGCCCCCGATACTTGGGGACATCTAGGAGGAAAAAAGGGTACGGAAAGGTGTCCTTGGTACAGAAAGGAGACGTCCAGATGTCCCCCGATCGTAACGGGGATGGTCAATCGTTCCCCATTTTTTCAATGCAAAAAAAAAAAAAAATTAATTATTCCAACTTGGTCGCCCAAGTGGGCCCCACCCCTCCAAATGCCCTAAAAGTAAAAAAAAACCACATAATGGTTGTTTTGTCATTTGTTTGGTTTTTCTTGTGAAGTTGGAGTGTGTTGCAGCTAATTGTGGTTTTCCTTTTGCAAGAAGAGGAGGTGATTTTTTTGCTTCCAAGAGCTTGAGCAAGGGTTTGAGCTTCCTTTTTTCTGCACCAAGTATGAAACTCTTTATGCTTCTATTTTACATTTTTTGAATATTTTGTAGCTTGAAAAGTCTGATTTTTATTTTTTTTTCATTGTTTCAACTCATATTTCCATTGCGTTTTTAAATTTCAAAACAAAACACAATGAGCAGTAGTCGGAGTACTAGTAGTAGTGATGATGAGGAAGAAAATGTTGTTGGAGGTGATATTGCTAGTAGTGGGACTAAGAAAAGAGTTGATCCTAAATCTGATTAGTTTATATGCCCTTCCACCATCATGAAGGATTTTGCAAAAGGTTTTTTCAATAGGAAAAAATCTCTTCTCCAATTTGTCACACCTAGGCCAAAAGATAAAAAGAATGTAGGAGGGACTAGGGTGTGAGATTGTCATGTTTGTCTTGATGATTTTAGGGGCAGCTATACAAGGGTGAAGTCACACTTTTTAAGTGTTGTATGCCATAGAGTCAAAGCTTGTCCTAACTTGACTAATAAACAAAGATTAAAATGCCAAAGACTGCACTTATAGGCTGAAATGGAGGAGCAAAATTTGACAATTACATCACCATCTATTCAGTCACAATCGTCTAAGCTTATGTCATCTGCCATTGGTACTAGTGGCAGCCTTACTAAGTCTAGAGGGAAGAGGAAGATGAGTAGTGGTGAGAAGGGCTCGGTGGAAAGTATGTTTAATGCATAGGTAAACGAAAAGTGTGAGGCATCCAGTGGTAGATTCTTTGTTGAGAGATGCATATTCTAGATTTGATTGTGTGCCATATTTTTGCATCAACGTTTCGGATCACACTCAATGATTCATCATTAGGATGTGAAGAGCTAGAGGAGAAAAATGATCAATTGTAGAACAATAAGAACATATATGTGAGAAAAATAGGGTATGAGGAGAAAAGGGACACAAAGATTAAGGCAAAAAGGTCAACAAAGACAAAGAAAGTGAAAGGTATAAATAAAAAATACTGATAAAGAAAAAAGATATTAAACACGTGGAAGGAACAAAAATAAGAGCAAAAATTAAGATGGTGGTGGCAATATTAATAATAATAATGACGAAAGTAATAATACAACAATAATAATCATAATGCTACTAAAGATGAAACCGGTAGTAATGAAGTTAAATATGTGTATAAACTATATATATAATATATGTAATATCTATATATAGATTATATACACCTATGTGTAAATATACATATACATACATACATATATGTGTGTGTGTGTGTATGACAATATATATCTATATAAATATAAATATATGTATATATAGAGAGAGAGGATTATACATATATAAATCATAAACCCCGCAAAAAAAAATAAACAAAGATGAAGAAAATATGACCCGGATGGACACATCTATCTCAGTGTGTGTGACGATAAATAAATCAATACTTTAAAAAATATAAAAACATAAATAGCATAGAATAAAAAGTCGGAGAGGGAAACCTACCTAACTATAAAATAGGGAATAACCATGAAAAAGAAATAAATAAAAGAGAGCTAGGACAGAAGGAGTTCCTAGTAGAAAGAAAAATAAAACAAACTAGATGATGTAGGATACTACAGAAACAAAGCACCTATATAACAGACTATATCGAGAATGATATATAAGGATATCTATCTACAAGACATGCACATACACACATATATATAATTATATATGAATATACATTTATAATCTAAATATATATAAATATATATAATCTAAAAGAAAATAAAATAAAATAAATAATAATAATAATTAAAGAAAGAAAGAAAGAAGAGTAAAATTTTTGAAACAATAAAATTAAGAAATTTAAAAAAAAAAGACTAAAATTTTGAAAAATTAAATTAAAAATTAAAATATAAATATAAATAAAAAAGCAAGAAGTACAATGGAGAATATATAAATATATATGTATATGTATATGTATATAAATATATATGTATGTGTATATATATATGTATGTATATACACACATATATATGAATGCGTATGCATATAATAATATGCAGAAATAAGAATGTATACAAATGCATGCAAGAAAAAGAAAAATGCATGGGTATGTACATGCTAGAACGAAGAAAAGAGAGATGCCTAAATTTCGACAACCAACAGGGAGAGGGGCAAAAAGGAACAACGAACACACTAGAAATTTCCAAAAAGGAACTACGGGGACACAACATCTCATCTACCAATGCACCCTCGAAAATAAGAATAAAGGAAGCAAAATAAAGGAGCAAAAACCAAACACAAAAGTGGGGATTAGATTGAAAAAACCAAGGTAGGGCGATAGGGGGAGAGAGGGTGGGGGGGGAGAAAGGTTTTGGGGAGGGGGGGGGGAGGAAGAAAAGAGGGGCTATCTTAGCTTAGCTAAAAGAGGATGCCAAGAAGCAATAATGTGCCAACCATCATCTCAATTCAGGTTGGATGGGTGGTTGTGTATTTCTATTGCTTCCCTGAGCTTCCTTTTGAAGAAATCATCTTCCCTAGACAACACCTAAGTGTTTTCAAGACAAATGTGATGTTTTGTCATGAGAGAGTGCTCTACGAGGGCATATTTGAGGGTTCATTTGCGGTTGATGTCGACACTGTGCTCTTTGATTCTCGTACTAAATGAGCGACAAGTCTCCCCTATGTAGGGAGCACCACAAGAGCAAGAGATCTTATAGACCCCCAAGTCTAGTAAGATGTCCCTTCGGTCCTTGAGAGGGGGGAAGCGATTTCTCAAAATATGAAAAGGCTTAAATGAGCATTGAATGCCTTTTTTGAGAAGAATCTTAGAGATTTTGTGGGAAATGCCTTCATTGTAAGGAAGGGACGCACTAGGGACAGAAGGACTATGGGTAGGTTTAGATTGGGAGAGAAAGCGAGATTTGGCTTGGTTGAGAGATTTAGAAATTTGTCTATTGGTGTACCCATTCCAAATGAAGACCTGGCGAAGATGGGCCAACTCATCGTTAAGGTAATCCTCATCACATATGCGATAAGCTCGCATGGTCAAGGTTTTGAGGATGCCCATTTTTTGGCTTGGGCGGTGATGAGAGAAAGCATGAAGATAACGATCTGTATGGGTCGACTTGCGATAAACTTTGCAACCAAGGGACCCATCTGACTGCTTGATGAGAAGAATGTCAAGGAAAGAGAGTTGATTGCCAACTTCAAGCTCTTTAGTGAAAGAGATGCATTGGACCAAGTTATTAGGATGGGCATGGAATTTTTCTAGCTTGTCTAGGCCATGAGGCCAACACACGTTAGTGTCATCAATGTAGCGTTTCCACCACTTTGGTTTAAGATGAATGGAGGAAAGAGCAACCTCTTCAAAGTGCTCCATATAGAGGTTGGCAATGACAGGTGAGAGAGGGGAGCCCATCACTACTCCATCCAGTTGCTCATAGATGACATCTTGGAAGGAGAAAAATGTGGATCTTAAGCACAGCTCCACTAGGGAGGCAATCTCCACATTAGTTTTTCTCCTAACAATCTCAATGGCATCAACATTAGATTCTTTGTACCCCTTGTGAGCATAAGCTACGAACCACCAACCTAGATGAAGAGTACTCAAGGGTTGTTTTGTTGTTTAAGGATATGAAATGTACATGGATTAGGACGAGTTGCTCTATTGATACATATTGGCCACTCCTCAATATCGATGGGTGAACCAATGTTAGACACCGGTCACTCATCAATATCATTGTCACACCACTTGTTGGCTCTTATTTTTTGAAAGCCATAGATTTCTCAAGAAAGAAGGATGCAGAATCTCAATTCACCATTTTGAGAGATGCCATACAAGAGGTTGGGTCAACTAGTGTAGTACAGGTTATCACAGATTTTGCACCTATGCGCAAATCAGCCGGTTGTGATGATAGAGGGTGCTTATAGGCACATCTTTTACACCCCTTGTTGTGTTCATGCCTTGAATAATGCATTGAAAAACATAGGGAAGATTGAATGGGTAAAACACGCAGTTTTAGAAGCTAGAGCTCTGCAAATGTTTATATGCAACCACCACACTTCACTTGCTCTATTCGGGTCCTTCTCTAAGATGGGGTTCCTCAAACCAACCGAGAAAAGATATGTCAATTTTCATTATAGTTTACTTTTAGTTTGCTTTAAGTTTATTTTTATTTATAATTGTTACAAACTTACATGTGATGCTTTTAATCATTAATGTTTAACTTTATTTTAATTTATAATTGTCAATATAGGTATTTCACATACTTCATCTTGATAGAGAGGATGATTGAGGTGCATGAGTGATGCAGGAGCATCTTGCATGGGAAAATTGAAAAAAAAAAAAAAAAATTGTGAAGGAGAGAGAAAGTGACGAAAATTAAAGGAGAAATAAAAAAAATAAAAATAAAAAAAGGAAAAAGGAGAAAAGAAAGAAAAAGAGGATTTCTATTTTCGAGGTGCATAGGTGGCATAATAGAAAAATAAAAAATAAATGGTTGTCATTCCATTTATCGAGGTGTGTAGATAGAATTCTAGAAAGTTATGAATATTGTAAAAAGTTGTGGAAGGTGAGGCTTGGAAAGCTTGGAAAGTTTCAAGGTGTGAAAGAGAAAGAGGAGAAAGTGAAGAGTGAGTTTTCCTGAATCTGTGGACAGAGTGCCGAATGTGAGGCAATTTACAGCAGGATTATGGTGGAGTTGTGAGTGTGTAGACAGAGCACCGAATGTGAGGCAGTTTACACTTGGATCTTGGATAGAGCTTGTGAGAAGAGCTAGTGACTACAATTTAGAAACAAGGAGGTTGCTTGGTGGCTTGCAAGCACAAGTTGAGATCTCAGAGGTTTCTACCAGAGTGTGGAGCTGGACTAGCTTGGGTTTGCATTGGATCTTGAGAGATCTTGTAGAAATGTTATTGTAATTGCTAAGGATTTTCAAGTATAATAAAATTGCTTGGGAAGTATTTTGTCATTTCTTGTCTCCATTTTGTGGCATTTTTGGTTATGAGTTGGTAAGGGTAGTGCGTACCTTCATTAGTGGTATCAGAGTAGGCCCTTCGTCAGTGGTATCAGAGCGTACCTTCATCAAGTGGTATCAGAGCGGTACTTCATCAGTGGTATCAGAGCCGTACTTCATCAGTCGTATCAGAGCCATACTCTATTAGTGGTATCAGAGCAGGAGTTCTTGAGTGTACAAGCAGATCGCCAAAGTGTGAGGCAGTTTGTACCAGGATCTTGGTTGGGTGAAGTTTATTAGAGTGGGAGTTCTTGAGCGTGTAAACAGATCACCGAAGCTGAGGCAGTTTGCACCAGGACCTTGGGAGGACATGTAGATTGATTGATTGATGCAGAGATGGAAGATTGCACTTGTTGAGGCATGATCGTAGAGAGATTATGGATTGCAAATCCGTTGTCCTAGACTTGTGATGTGGTTCCTGATTGTTCGTGCGAGGTGGCAGGTTGCGATCTGACTTACAAACAATTTGGTTGTCACAAGGAGCGTGGGAAGGATTTGTTGCAGAGGGTTTACGAAGATCTTGGGAGATGGCTCCAAGAGGATTGGACCCTAAAATGATTGCGAAAATCCATGATATAGTGGAGAGGAATTTTTCTAAGATGATTTCTCAGTTGGATGCTAGATTGGCTAATCAAGCTAAGAAGGTCAAGGTGGAAGAGATTGGTTTTGTTGATCAGATTATGGAGTCTGATACAAAACCTGCAGAGCAACTAGAGGTTGTTGCTAAAGATATTCATAACCTTGTTGATGTTGGGACAGAGGTTGGTTTTCATGATCAGTTGGTTGAGTCTGACATGGAGACTACAGAGCATTTGGTCGTGGATGATCTAGTTGATGTTGGTGGTGACTTGTATGTTGCAGAGCACTTGGTCGTGGATGATCCGATTGTTGTTAGAGGTGAGTTATGTATTGCAGAGCATCTTGTTGTGAGCAATGAGGTTGCTGGTGTTGAGAGTTTGGCATGTGTTGATGGAGATCTACATGTGGCTGTTGATGTGGGGTTTGTTGCTACGGGTGTGGATTCACTAGTTGTTGATGTGGATGAGAGTTTTCTGTTGAAGCATTATGTTCAGTTTGTTCCTGGAAGTGAGCATGTTGATTGGATGTTTGAGATTTGGGTGTTTGATAGAGTAGTGCAGATGTGGAAGATTTGCATGGTGGTTTTCTTGTCCCTGTTGAGGTGGAAACCTCTGGTGAAAATGAAGATGGTGGTAGATCTTTCTTTTTGGCGTCAAAGTGTGGGACACACTTTTCTATCTACCGGGGGAGTCTGATGCAGGAGCATCTTGCATGGGAAAATTGAAAAAAAAAAAAAAAATTGTGGAGGAGAGAGAAAGTGACGAAAATTAAAGGAGAAATAAAAAAAATAAAAATAAAAAAAGGAAAAAGGAGAAAAGAAAGAAAAAGAGGATTTCTATTTTCGAGGTGCATAGGTGGCATAATAGAAAAATAAAAAATAAATGGTTGTCATTCCATTTATCGAGGTGTGTGGATAGAATTCTAGAAAGTTATGAATATTGTAAAAAGTTGTGGAAGGTGAGGCTTGGAAAGCTTGGAAAGTTTCAAGGTGTGAAAGAGAAAGAGGAGAAAGTGAAGAGTGAGTTTTCCTGAGTCTGTGGATAGAGCGCCGAATGTGAGGCAGTTTACAACAGGATTATGGTGGAGTTGTGAGTGTGTAGACAGAGCGCCGAATGTGAGGCAGTTTACACTTGGATCTTGGATAGAGCTTGTGAGAAGAGCTAGTGACTGCGATTTAGAAACAAGGAGGTTGCTTGGTGGCTTGCGAGCACAAGTTGAGATCTCAGAGGTTTCTACCAGAGTGTGGAGCTGGACTAGCTTCAGTTTGGATTAGATCTTGAGAGATCTTGTAGAAATGTTATTGTAATTGCTAAGGATTTTCAAGTATAATAAAATTGCTTGGGAAGTATTTTGTCATTTCTTGTCTCTATTTTGTGGCATTTTTGGTTATGAGTTGGTAAGGGTAGTGCGTACCTTCATTAGTGGTATCAGAGTAGGCCCTTCGTCAGTGGTATCAGAGCGTACCTTCATCAAGTAGTATCAGAGCGGTACTTCATCAGTGGTATCAGAGCTGTACTTCATCAGTCGTATCAGAGCCATACTTCATGTGATGCTTTTAATCATTAATGTTTAACTTTATTTTAAATTATAATTGTCAATATAGGTATTTCACATACTTCATCTTGATAGAGAGGATGATTGAGGTGCATGAGGCCCTCCAATTGATGGTGGTGAATCCAAAGTGGGGACAATGGTCCAATTCTAAGTCCTCTAAAGGAAAAGTGGTGAAGCAAAAGATCCCTGATGAGAGCTAATGGTCCACGATGAGGTAAGTTGCTGATTTTTAAATTTAATGTTAGTCTTTTGCTTGCTGATTTTCATACTAACAATCTTTAAAAAATTTAATTTCTAATTCTAATTTTAACTTTTGTTTGTATCTTGCAAATATATTTGCTCTGTCATAGCACCCATTGTAGATGTCATTAAATTTACTAACACTCCTAGTTTGGGAGTGTATCGTCTTAAAATGGAAGCACTTCCATGTTAAGAGTGTTTAGCCCTCCGAATAAGTGGTTTGGGGTCATGTCAAGTGCCTTGAATAGGTCTTTGCATGGATCTAGTTGTTTTCCCCCTATTCTGCTTCTCTCTCTCTCTCTATTTCCAACCTCTTTCTGACAATTTTCTTTGTGAAACTGAAGACTTTGACTTTTTGGGTCAAGGACGACCTGACGGGTCAAGGTCAACCTCGACCCTGACCTAGGTCAAGGACAACCTGAAGGGTCAAGGTCAACCTTGACCCTGACCTAGGGCAGGGTTGATCGTGCACTTAACCCCACGTCCAATTTTCAAGTTCCAAGAGTTTTAGGATATCAGGCTTTGGAAAGTTTCATTTTCTCGCTTTTGGGTCGATTGTTTTGAGTTTTGGAATGGTAAACTCTTACATTGCATTTAATCTAGATCCATTTCTAGGGGTCAGGAATAATTGGGATTTAATTCTCCAATGTCGGCCTTCTCTAGAAGTTTACACCCTAGATCTTTATATAACAAAGCCTTCTTCCCTCATTTTGATAGACTCTATGAACCATTATCTTGCGCATCCATTATTCTATAAAGTGAAGATCTACTATCTAAGGGCATAAGACAAGAGATTATATCAGATGATCCATTATTAAGACTGGGAATTTGGGCTAAGGATAGGTCCTATACTCCCCCTCACATCATATTCATATTCTATTACATACACTGCTATTCATTATATTTCTTTCTATTCAGGGAGAGATAAGAGATATATGAGACTACTGACAACATGTTGGGGAAGATGAAGAGAATTGTTGTAGCAAAGGATCCTACATTGGGGTTTTATGAGGAGCATATTAGGCCTATTGTGATGCAAAGGTGGAACTTAATGAATACCTTGCTTCATATGGCAGCCTTTTCTCTAAATCCCAAATGGTATGCCCAGTTGGGTGGAAGAGGCCTCCCATGTGATGATCCCAAGGTATTGGATGGCTCACAAGAGCCATTGATAAGATGTATTCAACTCAGGAGGTCTCTACTCTTCGTGCCCTCATTTTGATAGACACTTTCTGTGAACCATTATCTTGCGCATCCATTATTCTATAAAGTGAAGATCTACTATCTAAGGGCATAAGACAAGATATTATATTGGATGATCCATTATTAAGCATTCAAGCATTCAAGTATTCGAGATCCAATTCATCAAGGAGATCCACTGTTAGCCATTGAAGGATTCAATCTCTATGGAGCCCTCTTGTTGAAGATTTCTCCATCCACATTCATTCAATCATTTTCCTATGTTAAGATTCGTTCATGATTGGTGTTGAAGATCTAATGTCATTGATTTGAGACATCCTACATTTATTTGGAGCATCCATACTTGTGGATTCAAGGATTTGAATCCTCCACAAGGATTTCAACATAAGCAAGGTGAATAGTTCCATTTACTTTGTCTATTCAAATTGTAATTTCAATTACAATTTCAAAATTGATTCCAAACTGGGGTTTGACCAAGGCAAACCCCCCATCCAAACAAAAAAAATCATTTTTCTTGCAGGTATAGGTACAGGACAGCGAATTGGAGTTCAAGTTTGGATACCCTTTTCGCTGAACTTCCAGGATCCGCAAATAGAATTTTCGTCGGAGCAGGGCAGGTCAAGGTCGACTTTTTGGGGTAAGATTGTGCCCCTCTATCTAGGTCAAGGTCGTCCTACTCTCAAAAGGACAAAATTTTTATGGGTTTCCTCTGTCTCGGCATTTCCAATCCAAAGCAAGTAGCAGAATTCCCCGGAACTGTACACAAACATCATAAATCAGCATTTTCCAAATTCACCCTACTTTGAGGTTAGTATTTGTCTTCTATTTTATTCAAGATTTCAAGTGCATACTTTCTGTAGTAGATTATATGATTTCCTCCTTTCTTCATATTCTCCATTGTTTGATTCATTTGTGCATTGATCACTTCCTTGTGGTTAATCAAATTGGATCATTCCTTCTAGGAATTTGGGCCAAGGATAGGTCCTATATTCCCCCTCACATCATATTCATATTCTATTACATACACTACTATTCATTATATTTCTTTCTATTCAAGGAGAGAGATATGAGACTATTGACAACATGTTGGGGAAGATGAAAAGAATTGTTGTAGCAAAGGATCCTACATTGGGGTTTTATGAGGAGCATATTAGGCCTATTGTGATGCAAAGGTGGAACTTAATGAATACCTCGCTTTATATGGCAGCCTTTTCTCTAAATCCCAAATGGTATGCACAGTTGGGTAGAAGGGGCCTCCCATGTGATGATCCCAAGGTACTGGATGGCTCACAAGAGCCATTGATAAGATGTATTCAGCTCAAGAGGTCTCTACTCTTCGTGCACAGTTTCTTGACTTCACCAACCTTTGTGGCCCAAACTTGGGTAAGCCACAAGCGAGGTTGGATAGGGTGGTTTCGGCACAGAGAGATCCTATTGGATGGTGGACCTAGCATGGGAGAGATATACTTTAGTTAAAAGCACTTGCCACTCACCTCCTTGCACAGGTTGCTAGTTCTTCAACTACAAGGAGAAATTGGTCCACATATTCATTTATCCACTCCGTCAAGAGGAACAAACTTACCTCTAAACGAGTGGAGAAGCTAGTGAAAGTGCATCATGCTCTTCGACTTGCGGATTGTCAGACTCCAAAGTATAGGCAGGCACCAACTTTACGATGGGATGTTGAGACTGAGGATATGGCCCAGATAGATGAGGATGAGACAGCACCAAGATTGGTTGGGATTCCATTAGATGAGACTACGCTTCCTATGGAGGATGATAGTGAGGAGGACTCTGACTTTGATGCCATGGAGGCAGAGGCAGAATAGGAGCAGCAGTTTGCTTCATTTTTATATATTTTGTCTTCTATGTTGAACTTGAACATGATATGATACTTTACAAGTTCATGGCAACCCTCTAGCCTTTGGGCATATTTAGGTTTTCAAATTTTTATGATATTGTTCACTGCTAAACTTATATTTAAATATTTTTGTTCACATATTGATATGCAAATTGACAATTGAGTACTGAAATCGGTTATTATTTCCTAGATGGCATCCAAATGGTGTATGTTAAGGTAATATAATGTTAGATGACAAGCTTTGAGCTTAGTTTCATATGAATGACATGTATATTTGCAAATTTCAGTGCATATTTGCAAATTTCCCTATATATATAGCCGTCCCTATTAGCCCCCTGTCCCCCCCCCCCAAAATTGCCGTCCTGGAAACCCACCCCACCGTCCCCATCCCGGAAACTCGGGGGAACATAGGAAATTCATATCAGTAATATCAAGTTGCTTGTCAAGTATTTGATGTAATGTCCAATCAATGAATTTTGGTTGTTAGTCATAATCGGACTAAGGGTTATTACAGATATATTGACAATACCGGGCAAAAACTGAATTCACACAACAGTCGATGTATCACAAATTAAAAGTCTCTGAAAATGGCTACCTGGTAGGTGCAATAGTGTGCACACTGAAAGTCAGAATAAATTTCATTTGGATTGGCTTTGGCAAACATGTCAACTGAAGTAACTAGGCTCTCAAAATGGATATGGGGGATATGGGGGCTGTCTTCTATGTTTGCAATAGGGGAACAGTCCACTTACGAAGACATTCACAGTCAATTTACCTAGACAATCAACTGGATGCAAGAAATGAATCCTCAAAGTGGGCCAGTCTGTTAAGTCTGAGAAAGTGCATGATGCAGATCTTTGCTGAGCCCTTCAACTAGGTAAATGAAAAACTAATCCAATCTGCAAACTGGTAAATGTGCTTAATGATAGCTGGCGAATGCAATCCCAAAACCATTTCTCATGATAATTACCAGGTTTCAACTTAATAATTCTTAAAGTGGGGTTGTTCCAACAAACTTTTACAGGGGTGTTATTTTCGTGCCTTGGTCAAATTTTCAACAGTCACTTCAAATGCCAACATGGACTTCAATGGTTTTATGGGGATTGAATGATTGAATTTAACTGATAAACCTGCTGTACCTGAGTTTTCAGACCTACAACTCTCTAACATATGCTTTCAGTGATGTGTTCATGCTCTCAGTGGGTTTGGGTTGTACTGGAGCTGTTATTAGAGGATTTTTTTTGCTTATCGCCATTTGGGTGTGTTCGGTGTAAAAATTTTGAGTTGTTTGATTGCTGCCCATTTCAGTTGCAGCCTATTTTCCAATACTGCAAAGCTGTGCTGGTGTTGTTCTCCATCTTTTTGAGGCATTATTCTATTATTGTAATTGCCAAGTTATTGGCTATATAATAAAGTCATCTTTAGAGATCTGACCGAATTTGTTAGCCTCAATTAATATTATGAGCTATTTATTTCAAATCACCTCTTGTATCAGCAAAATATAATAGTGTTATGTCACTTTTAATATGTTTATGTCATGCTCACATATTTTCAAAAAATAGAAATAAAAATTGAGGGTAATTATTACACAATATAAGAAAATGAGATACTCTCACCTCAATCCCAATGATATCTCTAACCCCGTACATATACCATAGTCCACATACAATTTCTCGGATGACAGTATTCAAGCCCGGGCATAACCCACCACATGTTACTACACAAGCACGCACTTCATCTGATTGGAAATACACCTATTTGAGCAGATGCACAATCACAGAGTCAAAAATGAACACCAATACTAATTTCTTTTCTGAAAATCAAATTTATTAAAATTCATCTGCTTTAAACTGCACTTATTACAATAGGTACAATCTCAATGTTACAGAATAGTTTCTTATTAATGTCAGGATGCTGAATTCACCTAAATAATTCGACATACCCTTTCACGTGGCCCTGCTCGACGGAAATGAAGTCCTCTAGGACTGTTTAGATGAACAACAATCTGAAGAAACATCAATTAGATTATATTCTCCATCCTTACAATATGCCCAAAGCGAACACTCAAAGAGAAACTAAATGATGTCAAAGAATCTCATTTTCAAAATAAATAATTCGAGTTAAAAACTTGAAATACAACTTAACTCACATCCTTTGCAACCACATTATCAGGATCCACAAAATATTGCCTGCAAGCCATAAAAAATTTAAAACATTATAAAATGGGCAAAACTGTCAATATAGCCCTACTCCATGAAGTCCGAGACTCATTAAGAACATCAGTATCCAGTCACCTATATCTCCAAAATATAAGGAAATGAACAAAAGCGATGGCTGATAATCTGGAAGGTAATATCCAAGAATTTTCAAATGTACAGATATTACAGAAAAATCAGTAGACAGTTCTTACTTTACAGCTAAGCAAGCAGGACTGTTCTGAAAATAAAATATAGTAAATAAAGATTTACCAAATTGCAAAAACATAGTAAGTGGTTCTTACTTTGCGGCTGAGTAGGCAGGATTGCTATTCAAAGGGTTCAAAAAAGTCTGCATGAAAAATACCAACCAAGGAAAGCTTCTGAGATGGCAGGAAGGAAAATTAATTCTAACAGATGAAAAATAAATTATTTAATTGGTTCATTGAGAACTAAATAAACATTCAACATTGCGAAATAATTAAAACTAAAAGCACGGATCGTAGCTCAAAATATCTAAGATATCTCTACTCGAATCTGATTAATTATGAATTATGGGTAACACATTCTGTACACATCTGATTTATATATTTGACTGACCTCATCAAATGAATCTTTTTTTACCATAACACCAGTGGCAGTTCAATAATATCACAGGACAATATCAAACATGAATATTTAAATTTGGAAGCAAATTTAGTCACACACTTCATAAGAAACATGAATTATGCTCTGCATTTTACTGTATTTGTATTTATCACCAGAAAGCGCTTATAAGAAAAACAAATTTCCATGACCAAGTTTTAACTGGTTCTACCATAAAGGTGTACTTTTATGCGAAGCTTTAGATCTTCTCAAATTACCTTGACCTAACTTTTGTAACAGAAACAGAACTTATTTGACTTGCTGAACATTTTCCCACGTTACCACATCAGAATCAGGTATGATATGCCGGAATGCTTTTTGGTTGTTCTGGAGGAAATTAGATACTTTCAAGGTAGGTCCATACAAAAAACATAAATAATCATAAATTTTTATATATTGGTAACCTGAAATAATAAAAACTATACTATATTACTATGAGATATAAAGCTATACTATTTATAAAAAATCAACATGTTAAAAATAAACTATAATTAAAGCAGAGTTGTACAGACATGGATACAAAACTATACTTGAAGGCTCTCATATATGTATGTATGCATGCATGTATATATATGTGCGCGTGTGTTACAAGCTAGGGTTGTTGTTGCACCAAACGATCGACCTATCAATGTGTGATACAACCACTAGACTTATAGAACACAGGAGGCAGTTAAGCCATGTTGCGAATCCCAAAGGCAAACGTTGGTGATTGGTCCAACAATCACCAAGCTTTGATACCACTTGTTACAAGCCATGACCAAGCTTTGATACCAATTGTGACAAGCTATGGTTGTTGCACCAAAAGATTGACCAATCAATGACTGATACAACCACTAGACTTATAGAATAGGAGGCGGTTAAGCCATTTCATGAATCCCAAAGGGGAACATGGGTAATTAATCCAACAATGTAGGAGAGTGCATTGAATAAGAGAATTGTTAAAAGAGATATAGTGTGAATTTGAGGAGCAAGTGCCTAAAGGTGATTAATGTGAGATAAGATAAAATTATTAATGTCCAACAAAAGACCACCCAAGGTCTATGGGACTGAGAGCATACAAACAAAGAAATAGCAAGCTACAAGAACACCAAACAATGTCTAGGAAAGAGCAAACAGGAAACAAAAGAAACAAAGGAACCAACAACAAGGCAAGGACTAGGGGTCCTTCTTCGGCTGAAAGAAACCTAGCACCAAAGGATACAGTCTAGGGCGAGTAAGGGCCCTAAGCTGCCACCGAGAGTTGTTGGAGGGATGACGTTGACGAGTAAATCCGCTGCAAGGCCTCACAAATCTAGAGTGACTGGCGCTGGAGGTGCAAGACGGCCGCTTCACCCCCCGCACCGGAGACAAGGGAGAGAAGAAAGTGATAATGAACTAAACCGGGGCCTCTCTCTAGGGGAATAAAAGTTGTAGTGTGGTCAAGGAATTGCATAGTCTACCGGAGATAAAGTGTCAGGCACCTCTGATCTGTGTAGTTGAAGAAAGCCGTAAGGGATCTGCAATCTTTGAATAAGAAATAGAATCTCCCTTAGATCTTGTAGTAGGCAGGGCAATGGAAAATGAAATGGGTCTCAGTCTCAGCCATGGCTAGGGTACACAGACAACATATCCAGTCCTCTCTATCAATGCGGTGATCAATCTGGATCCAAAGCCAGTGGGAGCCAACTCTGAAGAACCCAAGAGAGATGCATAAGGCATGGCACCAACATCAAGACAAATGGCTAGGGCGTACAATAAGAGCTTTGCATATACTATTTCCATGGATCAGACAATGGTATACACTAAGGAGATAAGCAATCAGATCTACTACCAAACGCGGCAACTGAGATAAATAGTAGAACTATTTCATGCATATTCAGATGCAATCTTATCATTCGTTTTTTGTCTACAAAACATTTTTGTTGTCCTACATCATTTGTAAGAGGGTAGTTAGCCCAACTGATAGTGAACCAGCTGGCAGTGAGTGAACCGACAGTGAGCCATCTGCAAAAATCACCTTACCCAGTATTCATTTCACGAGAATTAGTTTCTCCATGGTTTTTCCCACTTTGCCATGTAAATTCTGGTGTTCATTGTGTTGATGGTTTTGTGCTTTCATGTTTACATCTGTTATAAATATTTCATGTGGTTATCCATAAAACAAAAGTTAATATAAATATATCTGTTGTAATCATTTATATGGTTTGTGTGTTTACCAGCACAGTAAAAGTTTTAGAAAGTGTTTGTGAATAACTGATTCACCGCCCACTCAGTTATTTGGCCTATTCAACACCTTCTACATCACTCTTTAGGCTTCAGGAGACCAAAAGCTATGCAATCAAGGAGGCATGATCCAAAATTTGGTTAAGAATGTTTGGATCAGGAAGATTCCCAGCCAGGTACAAGCTGCAAGTAAACGTCACTTGTAGTACCTTGCACGTATTTTTGTATTACATGCAGCAATATAAAAATCTTCAACAGCAATGTGCTATGAATGTTCGTATAGCTGTTGCAGGTGGTTGGCAGGCTGTTGTAGGTATTCAGTGCTGTGTTGCATATATCTGGAAAGATGTTGAAATTGTTTTCTAATTCGTTGTACATTTCTGGGAGTAAGTCTTTTGCATGAAGCACTATCAGGAGACATTTTATTGCTTTCAGCAATACTATGTACGATAAAAAAAGATGGGCAATAAGTGTATGCTTGAAATTAGGGTTTGTGGGATCTTGGTGGCAGTCCAGAACATAGTTATGATGCTTATGGAGTCCATTATAATCATTCATGCTTGCTGCAAGCTAGTTGAGGTACACTAACATCTAGGAAATATTTAATAAGCAAGACAAACAAAGTGACAGATGTGTCTCTTGCTCAAGTGGCCACATGATTTTTTGTTGGCCTTATATAGTTTTCACTGTGGATGGCAACATTTAGGACAATAGCATGTGTCTCATCATTGGACTGCTGCTTCATCAATGAGCCATTATAGCTAGTTTATTTTCCCTCTTGGCAGCTATTTCTCATTCATCCACTTTGGTAAGTCATTTAACTTTGTCACTAAGGCATTTATTTTCTTGTCCAAGTTGTCTGGATATTATGCTGTGGCAAGCGATTCTTTGGTTGTTCGATGGATGGTCAGTGCCAAAGCAACCGTCCATCTTTCAAACAAAAGAAGTTGCTAGGGAAGCCATTACTATGCAAAGTCATGGTCCCTCTCTGTAGCAGAGGGCAGCCAAAGAAGCGTATTGGGCTGAAAGGAGGGCACCACAAAAGCTGGTTGGCTGAATTACTCGAGAATATATTCTCACTGTTTCAAGAAAAACAGAGCAAATGAAAGCTATAGGGTTTCTGTATCACATGAGTAAAGTTGTAAGAGTTTGTGTATAGCTAGAACATCTCCAAGATGACCACTATTGGCATTTAATAGTGATGGTATGCTAGCCGAATACACTTCTGGGGTTTCTCACCTGATTGGATTTGCTCTAGAGGAATCTTGACATTATGACATTATGTATTATGTACCCTGTTTATTTTATGCATTTCTTTTCTATTCTTTATCTGTGATAGAATAGCCTGTATATATATTAAATTGTATAAAAATACATAATACACTAGTTCAAATAAAAGATGGAAAGGAAATGCAGCACCAAAAGGCAATGCAGAAGTCTAAAAATAAAAGGAGGAGTCACACTGCTATGCATCTAAAGCTATATCAGTGAGAAGAGGAGAAGGCTTGCAATCAGGAGGTTGTCCCCAACCATCCAGGGAATCTTAGGCTTCAGGAATGCACTCCCAACCCATGATAGTATCCTCTTTGTCTTCTTTTTTCTTGATTAAAAGGGACTGATGGGACAAGAGAAATAGCAAGGTCCAATGCTATTCAAATTAGTTGAAGCAAATTTAGCTTAGAGCCTTAGATATCCATTGATTATGTGGATCAGTCACTCTCTAATGGATGTCGTCAAATCACTGATTGGCCCTATTGGGGTAACTGGTGATAAACGTACTGCTCCTTTTACTTTTAACTTTTATCCAAATTAGAGTCAACTTTGTATCCAACTTTTACTCCCAGTCAGATCTCAGAAAAGTCTGGTAGGAATATGCTCTTAGTGAGAACCAAGTTAACTAGAAATTACACTTTAATGCCTTGGCTACAACTGAAGTCGTGGCTTGATGAAAAATAATTCCTTTTCCCTATATGCCTTGGAAAGGAGCTGTTCCCCACATTCTTCAGTCCTCAGTCCAGACATATTTGATCATTAATTGAGGTAACTAACATGATCGGTGTTTTCATACAGACATTTTGGCAGGGTTGATAATAGATTATATTTAGCAACAGTTGAGAGAGGCACTTCAGAGAACACTCCATTTCTTTGGCTGTAAAAGGAATGATGTGTGTAATTTGGAAATTCAAGAATATAGCTCGCCTTCAGCATTCTACTTTGCTCCCAATGAAACAATATAAGAGGTCACTCTCAGATTCTCGCTGCTATAAAATATGGATCAAATACTGAAAAATCTAAATACATTTTTTTGATCTCTAGGAACCATCTTCATAACTTACTAGTCCAGGTCGCATAATTACAATGCTGGCCGAATTCCATCTTTGAGCCATCCCAATTCTCAGGATAGAACTTGGCAATGATCACAGAGAATTATTAAGGGTGCTAAGTTAGCTTCACTTAATTTAATTGCTTTTCCCCGATCTGAACTACATGAGGGATGTAACTAGTTAAGCAATCTATGTTGATGGGTTTTCTGCACCTGCTTGGAGCACCAGCTAACCAGATTTGCAGAGGAGAATGATTAGTATGTGCTGAAACCTAAAATTTCCTATCATGTGTTCAAGTGTTCTAGAAAGCTATTTTTTTAAATTCACAAGAAAGGATTTTGAAATACAGAATAGGGTATTGGTACCTACCTCATGCATAAGTCACCCAATCATGGGGCAAACGTGTGATTCGCATTATTTTAAATTTTTATTTTTATTTTTTATATCCCTTGTTCTTCTGACTAATTTCTTTTCTTTGGTTCAAACATCAACTTTGAAAGTCTCTCATCAGATGGCACCTCATTTAACTTTTGTCACACCCAGATAAGTAATGAACCCCCATCAACTATTGCCTCTTCATAAATTACTGTTTCAATTCTGCTTTTCGGGATGCACCTTTTCCACAAGGCTTGAATTTTAGCAAGTAGTTTCAGCATTCAAAGCAATTCAAGGCCACGGGAGTCACCTGATCTGCCACAACAGGGGTACCCTGTAGCCAACTCTCAACTTGGGCAAAGTCTTAGTTAGCTGATCTTAACTAGATACTTTATATAATCATGTTTATGCTTATAAGACAAAATATTGATCAGTAATACTTCAATTCACATTTATTGACATAGATGCAAAGATGTGGAGAAATACACTCACGGGTAAATCAGGTAAGTCATCTGAAAGATGAGGGACATCTTCCAAAACAAATCCATACTCTCCAGTCTGGGTTTTAAGCTGAGATTTTACGACTCTGGTGGTGTTTTCCTTGTAACCAGTGGGCGGACTTCCCCTTCGCTTTAGCAGAGCATTTCTGTTTCCCGACAGACGTGTGGATGTCAAGCCAATCCTCACTTTTGCAGCTTTCGATCCTCCTAATGCCGCAGCTGGTCCACTGTGCTCGCATCTTGCGAATGCAGAAGGAAAACCGTCAATTGACGGCGATTTACTCAACAGTTGATATGTCAAAAGCCGAGAGTAAACCAGGGAGGACATGGCAAGGCGGTTTGTCAATACAACTATCACAAATGAACAGTGCGCCAAAATAAAAATAAAAGCGGAGAAACACAAATTTACTTGGGTCAGATTGGGAGGAGAAGATCGTTATTATTATTATTATTTTCAGAACGAAGATAGTTTTATTAATTTATGAGAGCCTGGGTGGTTAGCAGTTTTGAAAAATCTGGGAGCGGAATTTCCTTGTATCTGGCATCGGAATGTCCTTTCGGACCGTCACGTCATGGAAAGTGAAACTGATGAATGTTGAAGGCATATGTTCCTCTTTCACGAAAGTATGGACGCTGTTGGTCTTTTTAATTTTTTCAGGAGTTTCTAGAATTTGTTTAGTTGGATATTTTGTAGAGATAAGTGTTAAAATATATATATATTATAATTTAATTTAATATTAATATACATGTTGTAAACATTTAGATAGACTTATAGGTGGAACCCAAATACTTTGGGCTCTGCAATTTTTTTCACTTGTTTGTTGTTTGAATTTGCATGGGTCATGAGGGCTTCTTGTCAATTGACTCAAGGCCCCCTCTATCTATTCGGACCCACTCCTGGTGCGTACCTCAAACCAAGGGGCCCATGGGGAGATGGATCCCAATGTGTAGTTCGAGTTTGTCAGTTAATGGAGTTGTCTCTTAATGGGTTGACTTGATTGGTGATTCTCTAAAGGATGATTTGGCTTTTTTGGGAGGGTCCTCCAAAAGTCTCCTTCCTAGTGCTTGTTCGGGTTGGAAGGATGCTTTAGTTGGCAAAGTTAGTGGTTCTCCTCCTACTAAGGATCGTAGGATCCTTCAAGGTGTTGAAGGTCTTGAAATCTTTCTACTAGATAGTGTTGTGGAGAGTGTTTCGTCTTCACTTCAGCTTTGCCTAGTAGGTCATTTTATCACTTTCAAGCTATCGATTGAGATGGTTCATAAATGGGTTGGTCAAAAATGGAGGGTAAAAGAAAGTGTCACTATTTCAGCCATGCCTAGTGGTTTTTTTTTCTTTAAACTCACAGCAACGGAAGATCTAGCTATGATTCTCTCTGGGGCCTGGTATTATGGGAAACACTGTCTAGCAATTGGTAAGTGGCACCCGGGGTTTAACCCATCCTCGAAACTTTGCAAGCTTGCTCCTATTTGGGTAAGACTTCTTGGTCTTCCCTTACAATTTTGGGATGAAAAGATCCTTGGGTGGATTGGGAACTCTTTTGGTCGTTATGTGTTTACTGATACTGTCACCCTACAGAAGTCTAGACTTGTGTTTGTTAGATTTTGTGTGAATGTGGCAATTAACAAAGCTCTGCCTAACTATGTCACTCTAAATACTATGTGGGGGGGAAAAATAGCATTTCATAGTGTATGAAAATGTTGGTTTATATTGCCAATACTACTCTAAGTTTGGTAATGTGTTTTTAGATTGTAAGACTCCCAAGCCAAAGGAGAAGGAGAAGGTGAGCACGCTTGGGATTGTGAAAGAAATTGTACATATAGGTGAATCTTCTTCTTTGCCACCCATGAAAACCCCTAATATGGTGAATGGTTCAACTAAGGGCAATGATGACTAGACCATCGGCAGGGTTAGTCCTAATGGGAACGAGGAGGAGAACAAGACTAGGGACTGCCCTTTCTTGCAAGGGATTAAAGACCTTCTTAAGACCCCTAACAGTGGATTGGATACTAACACCCAAAAATATGAGGTCCCTTTCGAGGAAGGTGAATTTAAAATGTTGGAGGATCTACAGGATCCTATTGGAAGCGCAAGTGTAATTGTTGGCTCTAAAGTTTGAGTGTTGTGAGAATGGCCAAAAAGATAAACTAAGGTGAGAGTCATAGCCACTCTTCCTCTAAAAAGGAGTTATTATCCACATCCACCCAAGTCCTCCCCCTTAAGGAATTGAGTTATTTAGTTGGTGGTGATGTGCTAACAATCCAATCGGCCCCTTCAGCGCCACAAGGCAATGATGCTGGGGAATGTCAAATTCCAAAGAAAAAGACAAGAGATGGTAAGAAAGCAGATGTTGGTAGTGTTGTCAAACAAGGAAGGTCGAATAATAGAAGTGCGAGGACTAAACAAATTTCAAGGGAAGTTGTTGGTGGTAGGCAGTTGACCTTGGGCATCGCCTTAAAAGGTAAGAAATGAAGTTTCTTTCTCGGAACATGTATGGGTTGAATAACCCCCAAATATAGTATGCCCTTAAACAATCTTTAGATTCTCTTAAGATTGATGTTCTTCCTATTCAGGAAATGAGAATATCTAATTATAATTTGTCCAATTTGGTGGAGAAACTATAGCTAGGGGCTAAGTCTAGCTATAGTGAAGCAGAAGGTGCTTTTGGAGGTATTACAACCCAATGGAATCCTAATGTTATATCAGGTAAAACTCTATTAAAAAATAAGAGTTTTATTGTCACTAAACTATCAAGTGGTAGCTTTATTTGGAACATTGTAAATATGTGTGTGCCTAATTCTCGAGCGGGAAGGTTGGTGTTATGGGAAGAAATTTTTGTCGTTTTAGATGATAGTGCTAATTAAATGGTTATGTGCACAGGAGACTTTAATACTCCCCTCTGTCTTTTTGGGAAACATGGGGATATTTGATTTCACAGAGAGTATGCATGCTTTGATGGAGTTCATTAACATGAATGACTCAATGGATGTAGACCTTCAAGGTGCTCCCTTTAATTGGTCTAATAATAGAAAAGGGCATGGTCTTATTCAAGTTAAGTTGGATAAGCTTCTTGTCTCAGTGGATTTGCAATTGTTGACAACTTCCATCCTCTCTACTCTTCCCAAGACAATTTCATATCATTCCCCAATCTTATTTAATTGGTATGATGGCCTTTTTGTAGCCTGAAGCCTTTCATGTATGAGATCATGTGGCAATCTCACCTTGACTTTAGAAGTTGTGTTGAGGAATGGTGGAACATCTCTGTGGAAGGGATTGGTATGAATAGACTTGCAACTAAGCTTGATAATGTCACGAGAAATGCAATTAGTTGGAATAAACATTCCTTTGGTGATATTTTCAAGAAAAATGATGAAATGGAAGAAAAAATTAGATCTCCTTAAAAAGGCTAGGGCTAATGGAGATGACTCGAAAAACACTCGTTTAGAAGAAGAAGCTTGTGGGAGTCAATGGAAGGATATTCTTACTAAGGAGGAGGTTTTACGGAAGCAAAGATCAAGAATCCAATGGCTTATTAAGTAGGATAGGAACCTGACCTTCTTCTACAGATCAACTTCTAAGCATAAGAAAAGGAAAACTATTTATAGATTCCATTGAGGATAGTAATCATAACACCTTGATAGATCCTGAAGATATTGGAAGATGGATGGCAAAATTCTTCTTAGAGACTTATGTCAACCAGAATAGACATGTTGACCTTGAGACTAGAAGGAGGTTGATTTGTTGTATTCCTAGGGTACTAACGAAAGAAGATAATGAAAGTATGATAAATTTGATTATTAAGGAGGAGATTAATTGGTTGTATTTTCCATGAAAGTGTATAAGGCCCCTAGCCCATATGGCTCTCCCACTACCTTCTTCTAGCATTTTGAGAAGTTATCAAAAAGGATCTCACTAAAGCCACTAAGGATTCTTTAGGACATGAAAGTTTCTCAGGAGGCTTAATAACACGTTTATAACTCTGGTTCCTAGGATTTCTGATCCAAAGACTCTGGCAAACTTTAGATTGATTACTTTGTGCAACACAATCTATAATGTTTTCTCCAATATCCTTGTCAATAGAATTAAACCTTTCTTGGAAAGGTTCATAAGAAATCCCTGAACAGGCTTTGTTCTAGGCCATTAAATTCTAGATGCGGTGATAACTACTTGTGAGTAATTCACTCTATCAATAAAAGCAAGAATCAGCGTATGATTCTCAAGTTGGACATATCTAAAGCTTATGATAATGTTAATTGGGATTTTTTATATGAAGTCTTAGACAAAATTGGGCTCAAAAACAATATCACCAAGTTGATTAGAACCATGATTGAAACTGTGAATTTTTTAGTTCTGGTCAATGACACCCCTTGGGAAATTTTTTAGTTCTGGTCAATGACACCCTTTGGGGACCTTTTGGTGTTGGGAGAGGTTTAAGGCAAGGTGAGCTGATTTCCCCCTATCTTTTCATTATGGTTGTGGAGGTTTTGGGTAGATCTTTTACCAGTTTGGCCAACCCTGGGAGTATTGTTAGCATCAATTTGACCACTTTCCTACCTCCTGAAGTGATACAATAATTTATTGATGATATCTTCTTTGTAATGCCTATCCCTAGATTACTTTTCATGTTTTGTTGTGAAACTCTTTTAGGCTAGTTTTATGGTTATGTTTATGATTAGCGGTACTTGGTTACTGAATTTGATGGGATGTTATTTCATACTCTGTGATATATTTGATGAGCTACTTGATACTCGATTATTCATCTATTTGTGATTATTGTTTTGATGATGATACATGTATGTTCATATACTAATTTCAATTATTTCATGATGATAGATGAATAATTTATATGCAGAATCTATGGATACTTACCACATACTTGCATGTGTATGGTGTACTTGTATGTTTTACTTTATGTTTGATGTTTCAGATGTGAGTGAGGGAGGGAGTCATAGTCACCTTCTAGTCGGGATCTACACAATGCACCACTTCTCACCATTGCTTGTTTAGTTTAGATATATATGTATATGTACATGCTCAATTTTTATGTAGATTGTAGGTATTGGGCATTGAGTTCCCTAAATTACCAGGATGAGTGTGCCCTGTCACAGTATCTCAATAGTAAAAAAAGGGAGGTAATTCTTAAGTCCAAAACCTAAACCTAAGCTGACTGTCTTAGAAAGTAGGACAAGTATTTGAGTTATTTACCCTTTTGAATTCATCAAGTGACGGAATTTGAGATTTTGACCCTTGAGTTTGATTTATTACTTTGTCTTTCAAATGAATTTTCTCATTTAGTTTGTGGGTCTGTTGTGATTTCTAGTTATAATTAAACCAAATTAAAAGATGATTAAATGATTTAATTTAAAGAAAAAATTATAAAGAAAAATTCAATATTTAATTAATTGAAAAATTAATTAAATTTAAAAAAATTAAAAGATTTAATTTAAAGATCTAAATTTGGCGTAATTATATTTGTTTAATTAAGGCAAGAGCCTACAACACAATGGTAAATTGTGAGCCTCTCATTGGGGAGGTCTTAAGGGCGAATCTACTCGACATTAACACAAAATAATAATTAATAATAACAATAATAATAAATAATGTAGACTTCGACCCATTACCTATTAAAAAAATTATATTTGTTTAGTTTAATAATAATTGATCTAAGAGTTTCATTTTTATAATAAACTTTACATATTATTATTAATAAATATTTTATTAAAGATGTCTTGTGATTTAATAAAAGAGAGAAATAATTAATTTAATAAAGTTTATTTTAATTAAAATGCAAAAGTTTGCACATGAAATTAAAATAAAATAAAAAAATAAAGAAAAAGGTTTCGCAGGGATTGCAAAATCGAAACCTTAAAGGGAGAAAACTCTTTATTAAGAAATTAGAGCTCATGTTTCCATACACAGGTTTGGAGGACCCAACTTTCGAGAAAGAGGGTTTTTGAAAGGACAAGAATTTTTTTGTGAGCTCTGAGCATTCAATCGTTTAGCATCAGATCAAGGTAGGATTTTGTTGAGTTTTGTGTAGTAATTTCCTCTTTGAAATATCTGTCTTCTCTGTGTTTGAATATATCTGTTTTCAAAACTTAATTCGGGTTGAAACCCTTGTGTTGAAAGTTATCATTCTTGAAAACATCTGTGAATGAATTTGATATTGGAAACCCTTGTTTGATAGCTTTAGATATTTGTAATTTGATTGTTTGGATTTGATATGGGGTTTTAAAAAAGGAATATAAAAAATTATATTTTACAATTTGGTATTTTTAATTTATTTTCCTATCAAATCCACGAGAAAGAAAACTAACATACATACATGTATGTGTGTGTGTGTATACGCGCGCGCGCGCACACACACACACACACACACACACATGTATGTCTGTATTATACTAATTACCACAATAATTAAAAAATTATTTTGGTAATTAATTTTTACAGTTCACTATTTTTTTTGTTAATGAATATATTAATTTAAAAAAATTATCACTTTGTATGGGGGCCTAGGATTTTAATTTTAAAAAAATAAGTTTAAAAAAATTGAAAAGGGGATTGGGGGTCATGACCTCCCCCATCCCCCTCCCGTGTTGCAACCATAACCAGTTGCGAAGGACAATAGTCGTAGCTGGTGCGACAGTTGAAGCTATTGCAGCAGTTGAGGTTACCTAAGCAACTGGAGCTACTAGTACAATAATGGCTGACGAGCCTTAAACATTTTTTTTGTTTGGGTTTTTATTTAATTATTTTTTATTAATTAAATAATATATTTAATATAGTTTATTTATTATTAATTAATTTAATTAATATTAAATGATATTAATAAATATTAAATAGTAATTATTGTTATTAATAAATTGATATTATTTTATTAATAACTAATAGTTAAAGTGAGAAATTGTCATCGCATGAGCCAACTCTAAGGTTGTACTGACACTCACTCTGTACTTTGACCCCCTAGTGAATCTATGCGGCATTACTATCCTTTCATACAAAAAAAGCATACTAATAAGGCAAGGTCACAACCAAGCATCCTCTCTACTCCCATTCTAGCCTGTATTAATGTCATGTCCCCTATTCAAATAATTAAAAATAAATAAACTTTGCTAAGGCAGGCAGGCTCCAAAAAGGTGAAGTTTCGAAAAAAGGGGCTAATCTTTGGAAACCAATGGACTAATAAATAAAAATTATTATTAAATTATATTTTATTAACCCCTCTTGGACGTGAGTTAGGGTTATGCCCTCTTTTAAAGGGGTTTGGAGGCATTTTGGGCTCATTCCAGAACTTGATTTTTGCTAATTTTCTTGTTGTTCTTCAGAGGCTGCCAAACCTGTGGAGAAGGAGACCCAAGAATGGGAGTTTGCAGGTTTCCAGGAAGGCTAAGGATGGGAGTTTGAAGCCATTCCATGTGCATGCTCATACAGAGTTTTCCTTGTGCTGAATAGTGCTGATTTGTGGGTTTTCGGGGTTGTTTTTGGTTTGAGTTTGGTGTTTTCAATTGAGTGTTTCATATCAGTTTGGGTTGCTGCTGTATTTCAGAATTTAAGATGTTAAAATAGAGCTGAATATATGTATTGGGTCGTGATTAAACTTCTGAGATAGTTTATGAGTGTTTTTGTGGTGTTTCCAGGCATTGTGTGTTAATTTCGGGAGCCCGATTGAGCATAGTTTTGTCCTACATTTGTGAGCTGTTGTGTAAAGGCTATACAAATCTGGAAATGTCATTTTGTAGGCTGTTATTCTGCTGAAATTTCTATAAAAATGTCCATTCTCAGATTTATTAATAATTTGTGAATTTGTAAAGTTTTTTTGGCACTAATTTGGACATACCCGATTTGGGTTTTATTGGGAAATTGGCAGATCTTTGTAATATTGGTTGTTTGATTTTAAAAATCTGATTTGAGGCTGGAAATACCATGCAAAATCAGTAAAGGGACATTTCAGTGGTATAAGAGCCATGATCTTGCCAGCCTGAGGGTTTGTGGAAGTTGCATGTCAGTTTTAATAACTACCCAGATCTTGCATGTCAGTTTTGACAACTACCCAGATCTTGCATGTCATATTTTATGGTTGCATGTTGCTTCTAATTAGTTGCATGTCAAAATTTATGATCGCATGCAACTAAGTGAAACAGAAAAAAGATATTTGTAGCGAGAAAAGAATAAAGAAATTTTGGTCAAACCCCCAGTTGAAAGCAAAAGTACAAAATCCAAGGAAGAACAAAGTATGGCTGATCCAGATGAGATGGCAAAGAAATTCTTCCAAGACATCCAAAATAATCAGAAGCAAACAGTGGATGGTTTGGCGGAAACTAGAGAGGCTTTGCGAATATTGACAGAAAAATTACAAGGAGTTGCATCTATTAATGAGAAAGGGAGCACTTCAGAGGAGCCAAGAAATGGGAGATCCACACCATCTAAATCAACCAAAACTATTTTCTTGCCTGCAGATGAGCCACCAGTACCAAATCCAACCGTTAATCCAGTGGAAGAGGTTACAGGTAACTTGATTACATTAAGAGCTACTTATAATGGCTTAGATGATGACTTTCGTAGTTCAGTTCCTTTTAGAGAATATGTGGATATAATGAACACTTTGATGCCCAAGAAAGAGAACAGGAGGGAGCATGACACAAGTGGAAGAGAGCTCAAAAATAAAATAAGCAAGTTTACAGCACCTACTTTTGATGGAACAAATAAAATTTCAGCTAGAGCATGGCTACAAAAATTACAAACTTTCTTCACACTTAACCCCATGAAAGAGAGTGATGATGTTCAATTTGCAAGTCTACACTTGGAAGATGCAGCCTAGGATTGGTGGTATCATGGAATGACTACTCAAGGTCACAATCAGGTAACTACATTTGAAGATTTTAGTCAAAGAGTGATAGATAGATTTGACCTCAAGGATGATGAAGAGTACTTTAAAGAATTGTCAAAGTTGAAGCAAACCAAATCAGTTAATGAGTATATAGAAGAATTTCAAAAAGTGGTTGTTATGGTACCTGATATGAGTGAAAAGAGGATCATTTATCTTTTTCTTGATGGTTTAGAAGATTCTATTAAGGTTTTGGTTAAGGCTTTCTCACCCTCAACCTTACAGGAAGCTATCAAAAGAAGCTTGCAACTTGAAACTTGCATGCCTATGAAATCAATCACTAATCAAAAACCCCCAAATCTTTGGCAACATAAGAGAAATTTTCAGAAAAAGACTTTCCCAACACTACCACCAAAAGATGTGACAAACGTGGCAAAAAAGAAGGTAGATGAAGAGACTGGAAGTGAATTACGAAGGAAAAAGCTTTGTTTTACTTGTAGAGAACCATGGGTTCTAGGACACAAATGTTTGGGGAAAGGTCAAGTGCACTATATTGAATTTGCTTCAAAATCTGATTCAGATGAGCATGAGGAATTTCATGATACTAAGGAGGAGGTAGAAGAAGAGAAAGTAAAAGAAATCAGCAAGGATGGCACTTTATCAGCATTATCAGGAGTCCCAAGATACCATCCCTTCCGAATTCGAGGGGTACTAGCAGGGCAAAGGTTGACCATTCTTCTTGATAGTGAGGAAACTCACAATTTTATTGATAAGGGATTTGTCATGAAAAGAGGGCTTAAAGCAGAAGATTTTGAGGGATTCAATGTTACTGTAGCTGATGGATTCACTATGCCTTGCACACGGGTGGTGAAACAACTCAAGATGACCTTAGGAGATTATGAGTTATGTGATGACTTCTATGTGGTTGGTATTGGGGAGACAGATCTTGTATTGGGTGTTCAATGGTTGCACTCTATCAGAGACTATTACACGAACCATCAAACTATGGAGTTTAAATTTCATTCCAATGGGAAAGAAGTCATATTGAGAGGGTTATCGAATGGAGCACCTAAGGTGGTCTCTGCAAAGAGGATGGAGAGGACTTTTCGAAAAGGACAAGTAACATGGGCAGCAGGAGTCATAATCCAACCAACAAGCTCTCCAAAGAATCAAGGTAATTTCCATTTTGAAATTCAAAATATTCTTGATAAGCATAGTATAGTTTTCAATGATTTGCCTCCAGGATTACCACCAGATAGAGGTTTTGAGCATGTTATAGAGTTAGAACAGGGTGCCAAACCAGTTATAACAACCCCATACCGCCATCCAAGAGGTTATAAGGAAGAAATTGAAAAAACTATTAAAGAACTCCTGGACATGGGATTCATAAGCCCTAGCTCTAGTCCATTTGCATCATATGTGGTACTTGTCAAGAAAAAGGATGGTACAATGAGAATGTGTATAGACTACAGGGCTCTAAACAAGAAGACCATAAAAAATAGGTATCCCATACCACACATAGATGAACTCATTGATGAGTTACATGGTGATGTATACTTCTCAAAAATTGACTTAAGATCAGGCTACCATCAAATCCGAATGAGGAGTGAAGATGTGGAAAAGACTGCTTTCAGATGTCACTATGGGCACTTTGAATTTCTTGTTATGTCATTCGGACTCACTAATGCACCTGCAACATTCCAATCTTGTATGAATAAGGTATTCAGTCAGCATCTTCGAAAATTTGTTTTGGTATTTTTTGATGATATCTTGATATACAGTAAAACATGGGAAGAGCATCTAAAGCACATAGACACTATTTTGGGAATCTTGGAGCAGAAATCTTTCTATGCTAAGCTATCTAAATGTGAGTTTGGTTTGACAGAGATCTTATATTTGGGACATATTATAAGCTCTAAAGGAGTACAAGTTGATCAACAAAAAATTCAGGCAATTTTGGATTGGCCTCCACCCACTAATCTTACACAGTTGAGAGGTTTCTTCAGATTGTGTAGCTACTATAGGAGATTTGCCAAGGGATTTTCTCAGCTTTCTGCCCTCTTGACTGATTTAACAAAGAAAGGAGCTTTTGTTTGGACAGAAGAGGCACAAAAAACATTTGATAAGCTTAAGGAGGTAATGAGTTCATGCCCTGTGCTTGCAATTCCAGATTTCTCTTTACCTTTTGTTGTTGAATGTGATGCTTCTGGAGAAGGTATAGGGGTTGTCCTAACTCAAAGGGGACATCCAATAGCATTTGAGAGTAGAAAATTAAATCAATCAGAGAAAGGTTACTCCATATATGATAAGGAAATGTTGGCAATCATGCATGCACTTCATAAGTTTAGACAATATTTGGTATGTGGGAGATTCATTGTAAAGACAGACCATAATAGCCTCAGGTTCTTCTTGAACCAAAGGGATTTGAATGATCGTCAACAAAAATGGGTAAGAAAATTGCAAGCTTATGATTTTGATATTGAATACATGAAAGGAAAGAATAATGTGGTTGCTGATGCTCTCTCAAGAAAGCCCACTTTGTGTTCCTTATCATCTATCTCTGCTGATTGGAAAGTCTCCATAATTTTAGAGTATGCTAAAGATTCATTTGCCACCAAGATTTTGGATAAGTTAGTGGATGATAACAAGTACAAGGTTGTTGATGAATTGATTTATTACAAGAACTGGATCTTCTTAGTGCTAGGGTCAAAAACTAAGGAGAGGATATTGAGGGCCTTTCATGACACACTTTTAGCTGGTCATCAGGGATACTTCAAGACATACAGGCAAATTCGAGAGCAGTTTTCATGGAAGGGTATGAAGGAGGATGTCCTTAAACACATTAAGGAATGTATGGTATGCCAACAAAGCAAGAGTGAGCAAAATTTTCCTGCAGGGTTGTTGCAGCCACTTCCTATTCCTGAAAAAAAATGGGAAAGTATTTCCATGGATTTCATCACTGGGTTGCCCAAGGTTCAAGGTAAGGATTGCATATATGTGGTGGTAGATAGACTAACTAAGTATGCACATTTCTTTCCTATCACATCTGATTTCAAGGCGTCACAAGTGGCCGAATTGTTCTTCAAGGAAATTTTTAGATTACATGGTTTGCCTAGAAAAATTGTTAGTGACCGGGACAGTAGATTCCTCAACTCTTTTTGGAAGGAACTCTTTCATTTGGCAGGAACTGAACTCACTCCCAGTACTAGCTATCACCCTCAAACAGATGGACAAACAGAGATAGTTAATAAATGGATAGAGGGATATTTGAGAAACTATGTTTCAAATCAACAACATGCTTGGGTGAAATGGTTACACCTAGGGGAGTATTGTTACAACACATCTCATCACATGTCTATTGGTATGCCTCCTTTTCATGCTCTTTATGGTTATGATGCCCTTTCCTTTTTTGATCTAATACTTTCCGATAGTAGAGTACCCACAGCAAGTGATTTCATCAAGCAAAGCCAAGACATAATAAGGTCCCTCAAGGATAATCTACAACATGCACAGAACCAACAAAAGATATATGCTGACAGGAAAAGGATTGAAAGATCTTTTGAGGTGGGAGATTTGGTATTTGTTAGGTTGCAGCCATATAAGCAAAGCACCTTGAAGAGGAGTGGGGCAGAGAAACTCAAGCCAAGATTCTATGGGCCTTATAAAATCATCAAGAAGGTAGGAGAGGTAGCCTATGAATTGGAGCTCCCACCAAACAGCAAAATACATAATATTTTTCATGTATCTTGCTTAAAGAAGGTTCTAGGCCAGCAAACTATAGTATCTACAAAATTACCACCTCTTGATGATGAAGGGAAATTAGTTTTGATACCAGAAGAGATTTTGGATACAAGAGAGAAAAGGTTGAGAAATAGGAGCGTCATAGAGCATTTGGTCAAATGGAAAGGATTACCACTAGAGGATGCAACTTGGGAAGGAGCACATATTCTTGAGAATTCCAACCTTCATTGCTTGAGGACAAGAAATATTTGGGAGGGGAGGACTTGTCATGTCCCCTATTCAAATAATTTAAAAAAAAAAAAACTTTGCTAAGGCAGGCAGGCTCCAAAAAGGTGAAGTTTCGGAAAAAGGGGCTAATCTTTGGAAACCAATGGACTAATAAATAAAAATTATTATTAAATTATATTTTATTAACCCCTCTTGGACGTGAGTTAGGGTTATGCCCTCTTTTAAAGGGGTTTGGAGGCATTTTGGGCTCATTCCAGAACTTGATTTTTGCTAATTTTCTTGTTGTTCTTCAGAGGCTGCCAAACCTGTGGAGAAGGAGACCCAAGAATGGGAGTTTGTAGGTTTCCAGGAAGGCTAAGGATGGGAGTTTGAAGCCATTCCATGTGCATGCTCATACAAAGTTTGCCTTGTGCTGAATAGTGCCGATTTGTGGGTTTTTGGGGTTGTTTTTGGTTTGAGTTTGGTGTTTTCAGTTGAGTGTTTCATATCAGTTTGGGTTGCTATTGTATTTCAGAATTTAAGATGTTAAAATAGAGCTGAATATATGTATTGGGTCGTGATTAAACTTCTGAGATAGTTTATGAGTGTTTTTGTGGTGTTTTCGGGCATTGTGTGTTAATTTCGGGAGCCCGATTGAGCATAGTTTTGTCCTACGTTTGTGAGCTGTTGTGTAAAGGCTATACAAATCTGGAAATGTCATTTTGTAGGCTGTTGTTCTGCTGAAATTTCTGTAAAAATGTCCATTCTCATATTTATTAATAATTTGTGAAGTTGTAAAGTTTTTTTTGGCACTAATTTGGACATACCCGATTTGGGTTTTATTGGGAAATTGGCAGATCTTTGTAATATTAGTTGTTTGATTTTAAAAATCTGATTTGAGGCTGAAAATACCATGCAAAATCAGTAAAGGGACATTTCAATTAACACTTGAGGCATGGGCGAGAAAAAACACCGACTCTTGTTAATTTATTTTAAACCCATTTAATGAAATGTTATCACTTATTAAAATAACCTACAATGGGTTACCCAGGTAGCCTCTTTAGGGCTCTGGCCTCTATTGCAAGCCACTTCCCAACAAACATAAAGACAACCTACCCTAAGGTCAAAATAGAAGAAAGTCTCATGAGATCACAATACACACATAAGTTCTTATACAAGCAACTGGAAAGCACCTAAAGATAAATGATTGAAACTCATAGATTTCACCCATAAAATCACCATATAAATACTGATCCATAACTCAAAGATCACATCACAAAACAATGACATCATGTGACATCATAAAATAATAACTCCTAGGCCTCTGGTAGACATCCAAAACTAGTCAATACACTAAGTTAATCCCAAACCCAACACAAAGTAAAATGTACATCACATCAAGTGTAGTTTCATAATTCATCTAGCTTTGAAAGAAACACAAAGGTTCAATTTTCACAATTGGGTTTCAAGTTTTCATACTTCATTTAAAAATATACCCCTAAAAGTCCATTTATAGATGTTTACATGTTTCCTCTAAGATAAAAGATCATATAATTAAATCAATATTAGATTTAAAATAAATAAATCAATTATACCTAATTAGATTAAAACTATAACCAGTTTCCAAATCTTGTAATTGATTAAACTATGTATGTTTTAATAAATATTATTAAAAGTAAATAACTATTATTAAATTATTAAAATAATAACTATTAATTATTAATAAAATAATATCAATTTATTAATAACAATAATTACTATTTAATATTTATTAATATCATTTAATGTTAATTAAATTAATTAATAATAAATAAACTACATTAAATATATTACTTAACTAAAAAAAAGAATATTAGAAATTATATTTTACAATTTGGTATTTTCTATTTATTTTCCTATCAAATCCGTGAGAAAGAAGACTTATATACATAAATACATACATATCTATGTATGTGTGTGTGTGTGTATTATACTAATTACCACAATAATTTAAAAAATATTGTGGTAATTATATTTTGACAGTTCACTATGCTTTTAAAGGAAAATTGGGGGTTATGACCTCCCCCGTCCCCCTCTCGTGTTGCAACCATAACTAGTTGTGGAGGACAACAGTCATAGTTGGTGCAACAGCCAAAGCTATTGCAGTAGCCAAGGTTACGTAAGCAACTAGAGATGTTGCAGTAATGGCTGATGAGCCTTAAACATTTTTTTGTTTGGGTTTTTATTTAATTATTATTTTATTAATTAAGTAATATATTTAATATAATTTATTTATTATTAATTAATTTAATTAATATTAAATGATATTAATAAATATTAAATAATTTGTATTATATTAAATAGTAATTATTTTTATTAATAAATTGATATTATTTTATTAATAATTAATAGTTATTATTTTAATGATTTAATAATAGTTATTTAATTTTAATAATATTTATTAAAACATACTTAGTTTAATTAATTACAAGATTTGGAAACTGGTTATAGTTTTAATCCAAATAGGTAAAATTGATTTATTTATTTTAAATCTAATATTGATTTAATTATATGATCTTTTATCTTAGAGGGAACTTGTAAACATATGTAAATGGACTTTTAAGGGTATTTTTAAAATGAAGTATGAAAACTTGAAACCCAATTGTGAAAATTGAACCTTTGTGTTTCTTTCAAAGCTAGATGAGTTATGAAACTACAATTGATGTGATGTACATTTTACTTTGTGTTGCGTTTGGGATTAACTTAGTGTATTGACTAGTTTTGGATGTCTACCAGAGGCCTAGGAGTTATTATTTTATGATGTCACATGATGTCATTATTTTGTGATGTGATCTTTGAGTTGTGGATCAGTATTTATATGGTGATTTTAGGGGTGAAATCTATGAGTTTCAATCAATTATCTTTTGTTGCTTTCTAGTTGCTTGTATAAGAACTTATGTGTGTATTGTGATCTCATGAGACTTTCTTCTTTTTTGACCTTAGGGTAGGTTGTCTTTATGTTTGTTGGGAAGTGGCTTGCAATAGAGGTCGGAGCCCTAAAGAGGCTGCCTGGGTAACCCATTGTAGGTTATTTTAATAAGTGATAACATTTCATTAAATGGGTTAAAAATAAATTGATAAGAGTCAGTGTTTTTCCTCACCCATGCCTTAAGTGCTAGTATAGGCTAGGATGGGAATAGAGAGGATGCTTGATTGTGACCTTGCCTCATTAGTATGCCTTTTCTGTATGAAAGGATACAGATGCCGCATAGATTCACTAGGGGGTCAAAGTTCAGAGTGGCTGCCAATATAATCTTAGAGTTGACTCATGCGATGACAATTTCCCACTTACATAGTAGATTTCCTACGTGTCTTTGTTGCCTCTGGGTTTAAATGTCATTTGAGTCTTGGTACCTTTTAGATAGATCGGTATCAGGTTTTCCTTAACCTAGATGTTGGTTATGACTTGTGGACTGATATCCATTTGGGTCTTAATATTATATCCTCAGCATGGTGGGAGTGGGTCATTTAGGTTTGAGGAGGTTGGGTGGTAGTGTTTCTTATACCATTGAGATCCGACAGCTGGATGACGTTGCTAGATGTACTTGTGCATTTGTTCCTTTCATTTTGATCTTGTATTTATGATGGATGGTTATATTTTGTTGTACTGTATTTGGTTATCGAAGATCTTAAGATATGAGGTATTTTATTCATAATGTATATTCTTTGAGCTTTTCATACCTTGTGACTATGCATTCTGGTTATGCTAAGTGGCATCTTATGTAATTGTATATTATTGCATTTGCACTTGTGGTTATTCTATGATGTGGATTTGTTATGTATCATATTTAGTAGTAATAAAGCTTTTTTTTTTTTTTTGTGTGTGTGTCTGTGATTCAATGTCATGGGACCCTTAAGAGATGTAATATGTTTATGGATTATTTGTACGTATGTAAATTATTGCTTTCGCTCTATTATCTCTTGTTGTTATAATCTTTGAATTTTTTTTTGGCAAACTTGGTGAAAATTTAGGTTAATTTTTTTTGGATTCCCTAGCAAGGTGTTACATCTGGTATCAAAGCCCGAGTTTCCACATTGAAAGCTCTAGGTATATTAGAATGCCACTAGATGACAACTAGTCAAACTGAAATGAAACTTAAACAACTTTATGTATCTATTACAATCTGAGCACTTTGAACTTCAGACTCATTTTCTTAAAACATAGAAAAAGGTGAAACTTGAATAACTCTTGAGTTGGATTTCAACATATTTTCTTATGATTTTGCTTAATGGTGGTATGCCTTTGTTGACATTGTGAGTGTGTTGTTGTTCTTGCTTGGGTGTTGTAGGAGGATGGTGTCTGAGACTAGATCCATTGTTAGGGGTTGTAGTGTAGGCAAAGGCAACGGTCGTGGGAGAGGTAGACATGATAGTCCTCTTTTGACTCGTGGAGAGAGTCATGTTCAAGAGAAAAATAGGGAGGAGAGTCATAGGGAATAACATGTTGACTCAAAAGAAACTAATTTGAGACAAACGATGAGGACGATCTTAGATCACCTACCTCCTCCAAGGGGTGCTGATCAGGAGAGATCACATCATGCTGGGAATGAGGAGAGACAAAGATCTAGGAGTCCTTAGAGAGACCTCCATGGTGACAGACAAATATTAGTTAAGGTCACTCAGATGAAGGACCTATAGAGGTCCAAGATCAAACCCTTCAATGGGGTTGGTACAGGATATGTGGTAGAGCAGTGGTTAATTATATTAGATAGGTGTTTTGCGATGTAGGACTTTGACTCTAATGTTAAAGCAAGGTATGTCATCACCCACCTAGAGCTCTTTGGGGCTTCATCGTGGAATATTGAGGAGAAGAAATTGGGTGTGAACATGAACACTATAACATGGGAGTTATTCCTTGAGAACTTTTGTGAGCGCTTCCTATGAGAGAAATGACACCAGTAGAGGGTAGATGAGTTCCATAGTTTGAAGTAGTATACTATGACTGTGGCAGAGTATGAGTGGAAATTCTATGAGCTCATGCCTTATGCAGGAACCAATGATAGTTCACCACTAATGGTTCAACACTTCATATGTGGTCTGAACAACTGTCTCATTATGGGTGTAAAGTTTTCCCAACCTAAAACCCTCAAGGATATCAGGCTATCTTAGTAGAGAAAAATGTTACTTTGGGGCATGGTGGTTTTGTGAGAGCACCTGCAACATCAGAGTCCAAGGTAATTAGGGAGCGGATACTAGTAGGAAACCTTCTTCTTCAGGAGGCAATCAACAACAACAACAGGGAGGATCTTATCCTCCAGCATGGAGTGGTGGTGATGGTTCACACTCTAAGGATTCTTAGTACTCTTAGCGCAATTAGTATGACCAACCAACACATAGTACTCCTTCTTATGCTAGTGGGGGTAGTTTTCAATAGTTCAATACACCTAGAGTGCATAGGAGTTTTGATGGAAAATGTTTTTCATGCAGACAACATGGTCATAAGTTGTCCCATTGTCCTCAATGGAAATCATAGTTCTTGGATCAAAGACCTACAACTTCAAAACCCATGATTGAAGATATGAGTAGATCTCAAAGGGTGTTTTTAGTGGAGTCTTATCCTCCTACAGGGGGAAAGGGTCCAATGGGACCCGCACAGTGAGTGCTAGAGTTTTATCTTTCTTGTAGGTTTCTAGGAGTAAGCCTAAGTCTAGGGGGTGGATGTAATGCCTATCCCTAGTTTACTTTTTATGTTGTGTTTCTAAACTCTTTTAGGCCAGTTTTACGGTTATGTTTATGACTAGCGGTACTTAGTTATTAGATTTGACAGGATGTTATTTCATACTCAGTGATATAGTCGATGAGCTACTTGATACTCAGTTATTTCATGTGTTCATGATTATTCTTTTGGTGATGATGCATGTATGTTCATATAGTGATTTGAATTATTTCATGATGATAGTTAGATGAATGATGTATAAGTAGTTTATATAGATACTTACCCATACTTGCATGTTTTACTTTATGTTTAACGTTTTTGATGTGATTGAGGGAGGGAGTCGTAGTCACCTACAAGTCAAGATCTACACGATGCACCACTTCTTGCCATTACCTGTTTAGTTTAGATATATATGTATATGTACATGCTCAGATTTTATGTAGATTATAGGTACCGAACATCGACTTCCCTGAATTGCTAGGATGAGTTTTCCCTATTGCAGTATCTCATGGTAAAAGAGGGGAAATAATTCTCGAGTCCAAATCATAAACCTAAGCCAATTGTCCTAGAAAGTAGGACAAGTATTTTAGTTATTTACCCTTTTGAATCTGCTAAGTGACGTGAATTCAAGATTTTGACCCTTGAGTTTGATTTAGTACTTTGTCTTTCAAATGGATTTTCTTATTTAGTTTGTGGGTTTGTTTTGATTTTTAGTTATAATTAAATCAAATTAAAAGATGATTAAATGATTTAATTTAATGAAAAATTTATAAAGAAAAAATTAATATTTAATTAATTGAGAAATTAATTAAATAAAAGAATTAAATTTAAAAGGTTTAATTTAAAGTTCTAAATTTGGCATAATTATATTTATTTAATTTAATAATAATTTATTTAAGAGTTTCATTTTTATAATAAACTCTAAATATTATTATCAATAAATATTTTATTAAAGATATCTTGGGATTTAATAAAAGAGAGAGAATTAATTTAATAAAGTTTATTTTAATAAAAATGCAAAAGTTTGCACATGAAATTAAAATAAAATAAAATAATAAAGAAAAAGGTTTCACGGGATTACAAAACTAAAACCCTAAAGGGAGAAAGCTCTTTATTAAGAAATTGGTGCTCATTTCTCTACACACAAGTTTGGAAGAGCTAATTTCTAAGAAAGAGGGTTTTCGAAAGGACGAGAATTTTCTTGCGAGCTCTGAGCATCCGATCATTGCATCATATCAAGCTAGGATCTTGTTGAGTTTTGCATAGTAATTTCCTCTTTGAAATATCTTTGTCTTCTCCATGTTTGAATAGATCTATTTTCAAAACTTAATTCTGGTTGAAACCCTTGTATTGAAATTTATCATTCATGAAAACATATGTGAATGAATTTGATATTGAAAACCCTTGTTTGATAGTTTTGGAGATTCATAATTTGATTGTTTGGATTCAGGATGGGGTTTAAAGAAATGAAGATTAGAAATCAAATTTTACAATTTCCTATTTTCTATTTATTTTTCTATCATATCTACGAGAAGGAAAACTATATATATAATACTAATTACCACAGTAATTAAAAATTACTCCGATAATTGTATTTTGACATTTCACTGTGTTTAGATGTTAATGAATATATTATTTAAAAAAAGAAAAAATTATCATTTTGTACGGGGGGTTGCGATTTTAATTTAAAAAATTGATTGAAAAAATTGAAAAGGGGAAATTGGGGGTCATGACCTACCCCATCCCCCTCCTGTGTTGCAACTACAGCCAATTGTGAAGGCAGCCAAGGCTGCCGACAGTAGCCATAACTACTGCGGTAGCCAGAGTTGTTGCAATAGTAATGGTTGAAGAGCCTTAAACATTTTTTTGTTTGAATTTTTATTATTATTTTACTAATTATTTAATATATTCAATATAGTTTGTTTATTATTAATTAATTAAATTAATATTAAATGATATTAATAAATATTAAATAATTAAAAAAAATTATCGGTAAATGGCTGAAGCCTAGATTAATTATTGTTATTTGTTGTAATTAATTATTTTTATGTGTTAAGTGAATTTGAACCCAAGACCTCCCACATGAGAGGCTCACAAATTACCATTGTGTTGTAGGCTCTTGCCTAATAATTTGTTTTATATTATTATATAGTAATTGTTATTATTAATAAATAAATATTATTTTATTAATAATTAATAGTTATTATTTTAATAATTTAATAATGGTTATGTAATTTTAATAATATTTATTAAAAATAAAAACATACTTAATTTAATTAATTACAAGCTTTAGAAATTGATTATAGTTTTAATCCATTTAGGTATAATTGATTTATTTACTTTAAATCTAATATTGATTTAATTGAATGATCTTTTATCTTAGAGGGAACTTGTAAACATTTGTAAATGGACTTTTAGGGGTATATTTTTAAACGAAGTATGAAAACTTGAAACTGAATTGTGAAGATTGAACCTTTGTGTTTCTTTCAAAATTGGACGAATTATGAAACTACACTTGCTATGATGTACGTTTTACTTTGTGTTGGGTTTGGGATTAACTTAGTGTGTTGACCAGTTTTGGATGTCTACCATAGGCCTAGGAGTTATTATTTTATGATGTCATGGTTTTTAATGTGATCTTTGGGTTACGGATTAGTATTTATATGTTGATTTTATGGGTGAAATCTATGAATTTCAATAAGTTATCTTTTCGTGCTTTCTAGTTGCTTGTATAAGAACTGATATGTGTATTGTGATCTCGTGAGACTTTATGCTATTTTGACCTTAGGGTAGGTTGTCTTTATGTTTGTTGGGAAGTGGCTTGCGATGGAGGTTGGAGC